>VWYK01105304.1:20354-35873 GCA_013399775.1 Semnornis frantzii | reverse complement strand
TTAAATAGTTGGTGTAAACAAATGCAGTACATGAGACCTTTTGCAGTACTTGTGAAACCCCTCCCAAGTCCATCTGTCCTTTGCAATTGTTCCAAGCCACAGAAAGGGGTGTGTGCATGAGCTTGTATGTGTGGATGTAACTATATATAGAGGGAGATAATAATGATCAAGCTGTCCCTTTTCCATTCCATTGTACTGGAAACATCTCAGTTTTAAATACATCATAGTTTCAGTACAGAGTCTTTTTCTTTCTTTCCCTCTGCTCTAAAAAATTAAAAGTAAAAGCAAGAAGGTTGAAGTTGCAGAGGTTGCTGAGGAAATCTGAAGTGGTTGTCATAAGGGAATGCACTGCTCCTTGAACTGGGTTAATTTATGAGGAGAACAGAAAATAAACAAGGACTGCAAATGGGGCAGTATCTACTTTTTCTTTTGCAGTAACTCATGGTGTCAAGACACTGTAAAGATTTCTTCTTACTGCCCCAGTCTCCCCCCCCTCCCTTCTGGAGATGTGCCCCCTACCCTGACAATAGTACATAAAGGATGATTTTTAGGAATGCACAACTCAACAGCTGAGCAAATTTTATAGTGCAACAGTTAGACTTGCTTGGAAAAGAGGGAAAACTTTTCAGGTATTTTCCAGTTCCTTTATGAAACTCATAATTTAAGAACCTTTTCATTATTTCAGAGATTTCAATCAGGATGTTCCAGTGGTGGTGAAGTGTTTATTGAAAATGTGGGCCTTGTTCTGAGTAAACTTTTACCACTGTCAAAAAGGGTTGCCACTTTTGTCAGCAGATCCAATGCCGCCTTATTTAATGTGAAATGAAACCACTTGTTCATGATGACTTAGAGACTCTTAAACATTATATAAGAGGTTGTCTTAGCTCCTTGGGATTTTGAAGCTTTGGGTGCTTTTTCTAGTATGTGTTTGTGTGTTTTCAGTGTGATGATTGATTGTAAAGCCCAGTTTAGACCAAGCTTTAATAAATTTAATGGCATTTTCAGGATGAGATCTGAACACTGTTTAAATGTATGCACATTTTGCCATTGCTGTGGATGAGATAGCATGCCTAAATAATTTCTCCTACAACCAATTTGCATCATTCCACTGGTGACATGTAATGGCCCTGTGTGATACTATAGTATTTTTGGTTCTTTACCACCTAAGAAGTGTCATTGTACTCTTGTGTATTCATTCATTTACAGTTTTACTTACCGCATGTTCCAACATGTCTGTGTAACCCACAGTTACCAATAATAGTTTAGTACAACTCCATTAAACTATTGAAAAGTGCTTATAGAGAGAGTTTCTTTACATAATCACAGAATATGTCTGGTAGGAAGAGACCTCCAAGATTATCCAGTCCAACCTTTGATCTGCTACTGAAAGATCAACACTAAACCATATGCCTCAGCACCAAGTTCATATGCCACTTGAAAACCTCTGGATATGGTGACTCCACCACTTCCCTGAGCAACCCATTCCAATGTTTGATAACCCTTTCAGTGAAGTAGTAGTTCCTAATATCCAACCTAACCTAGACCCCTCTGGCACAGTTTGTAATCTTTAGTCCTGTTACTGGCAAGAAGAGACTGCCCCCCCTCCTCACTCCGGACTCCCTTCATGTAGTTATAGAGAGCAATAAAGTCTCCCCTCAGCCTCCTCCTCTTTAGACTGAACAAACCCAGCTCCCTCAGATGCTTCTTGTAGGTCATGGGCTCTTGACATTTCTTTATGTCTAAATAGCATACAATGAGCTGCAGTCACTTTTCCCTCGGTATAAATAATGGAAGTGCAAATAACAATGTTTGGAATTGCTTTGATCATTTACAGTATCCTCTATGCATGGCAAATCTCTTGTTAATGTGATTTTATTGATACTTTTTGTTGTTCCTCATGTAATTCTATAATTGGATGAAGTTTGGAAATGCAGAGGAAGGACTAGATGAATTATATTAGCAAGTGAAGAGGCAAGAAAAGGGAAGGAATGCTCTAGTGTCTCCAAAGGGGAATAAATAAATAAATCCAATAAATCCATGCTCAGTTTGATTTTTAAGGTGATGTATTTATCTGTTCTTAATTTATCCACACTAATACAACCTTCTCTATTCAGCTCATCATCTCCTGATGAATAAGGCATGAATAAATATTGCTACCTATACACTCCACGAATGCAAAAGTAGTTTATAATTTCCCAGAAAGGTTTTATTAATAGTACGGTGTTAACCACCTTGGTTTGAGTCATAATTAATTGTTAGTGTATATTTGAGAAACCAAAGGGAATGAAAATGAGAGAAGGCAGAAGGCAGGGGGGGAACCCAAAACCACCCTGGAGCTAGCTGCATTAGAAGAATGAATTCTTTTTAGTCTGAGCAGGAAGCTGCTAATACTTGTTAATGTAGTCATTCTTTAAAATAGTCATTCAGATGATTCAGTTGGAAATCTTTGTTATGCTCTAGCTATTAACAGAAGCCACCTGAATTTCTGGGTGGAAGTCCAGTGGAAAGAGAGTGATAATATCCAGAAACATCTTAAGTTTTCCATTGACTGGTTTCAACTCTCATATTGCTCTTCATTTATAAAATATAATACTAAGGGGGAGTCGAGAGTTGGGGAAGTTTGACATCTTCCCCATTTATTGCTTTACAACCTATTAAAAAAAAATCACTTAGTTTTAAAACACTTTAAAAATTAATCAGTAACTTTAAGTTGTGTGATGCACATCCCATTAACCTTGTGCTTCACAATGTCCCCAAAATCCTTTACAGGAAGTTGACACAGCAAGCCACTAACAAGACCAGGAGTGAAACCTGGATATGGAAACATTACTCAAAGTCCCTGTATTCCTTCATGAATGCACAAACTTTGTGGGTGATAAAGTCCAGGGGAGCCCTGGCAGCAAGGAGAGGGAATTCTCCTCCTAGTATAGCTGCATGGCTTGGGCAAGGAAAAAATCCTGGCTAACAGTGGAAAGCACAAATACATACAAATTCAATGCTCTGAACTCCTATGAACTTTGACAGTGACAGTTCATTCCCAGAGAATACCTATTTGTCATCCCACCCACTGCTGTGCTATAGCCGACACTGAAAACATATTAGGAGAGTGTATGTAATGTTCAAGGCATCTTCAGGCTCTTTCAGATGTAGAAAAAGCCAGACTGGGTTGCTCAACCACCTTATCTACCAAAACACCAGCTGGAGAGGAGCTCCTAATTACTGGGAACTCAGTGTGCTAGTATGAGCTTGAACAGATGAAGACTATACCAAGCCAAATTGCCCTTTCACACCACCTTTACCCTGGTATAACATCACCAACTTCAACACCACTAAGCAACAGATGAATGGGTCTGAAGATCAACATGTAGCATGCAGAGGGAAGCACAAAGGTTTTTTAAAGTGAGCTGTAGGAACTGTTGTGGGCAGGGGGAAGGAAGAGGAAACACAGAATACAAGGTGGTCAAAAAAACAAAAGCAAGCATTTTGCAGGGGAGGAGGGAAGTCAGCTCACGAGGGGGAGAGAGTTCCATGTCGAAAGACCTCTGTGTGTGGTGTGCTTTTCTTGTTGTCATGCCTGTAGTATGCAGCAAATGCAGAGAAACGCTGTCAGTATTTGCCAGCAGTGATGTCTCCTTCCGATGCTGCGTTCCATCCAGGTTAAGCCTCGAGAGCACTAAACGTGCACGCTGTAAATAACATTTGTTTGAGAGGCTGCAGAGGGTTTAGCAGACATGGCAAAACCATCCCAGACACTTGGAGGCTTAAGATGTATGGATTCATCTTGCTCCACACTGCTATCACTTCATGTGAATTCACTCTTGCAAGGATTTCCACAGAAACAGAGATTTTTAAAATGATTCATCAATTGTAATGTTGCTGGGTTCACTTTTCTTCTGCCCACTCTAGCATGGAACTGCCTGGGTCGTCCTCCTTCATTATTTAGATTCGTATAACTTCAGGAAAATCTCAGGCAGAGATGTGTATATCATCCCTGAAAACACTGATAATGATGTTGTTAACATGACTTATCAGTCTTTATATTGTCAGCAAGTGAAGCTAGCAGAGTCAAGCCACTTCATTAGCAGAACAAACTGTGAGCCTCTGAAGCATAAATTAAATCTCTCCTTGCTGCCTTTATCTGGCTTACCAAGCTACAGAGGGAGGGTTATCAAACCATTTCTTTACACTGCAGAACAGCATTACTCTTTGGAAGATCTCCAACAGATGCTGGAACAGGCCCTTTGGGGATGTCTCTCTGCAGCTCTTGCTTCTTTCCTCTTAGTGATATATATGGAATCAGAAGAGGGAATTATCCATAGGCAAAATTTGGTTCGCCTCGATGCAGAAGCCTTTAAGCTCCCCTAGAAGTCCTCTCTCCTCTAAGATGCCTAAGATCAGTCAAGCTGCTTGTTAAATTCCTACCCCATCCACTGATGGGAAGCTTAAAGAATAGGCAGCAAATTGACATGTTTTTTCAGGCACTGTTAACAGGTAAGTAAGAGTTGATCAATCTATAGTTTAGAACATACTCTGGGTCCTAGAACCCTGTTAGCATTGCCGATTTACGTAGCCACAGTATAGGCAATGCACTGAATACACTATTCAGGGCTTAGAGCTTTTACCTGTGGAGCACTTAAAGCCCTGAGGTATGCCAGGAAAATAATGTTGTTATACATAGGACTACAAGGAAGCTTGTATTATCAAAGAGGCAATAGCATGTTGTGTATTCCAGTATATAAAATGGGCACTTTTAATAGGAGACCTCAGTTTAATTTTGAGTTGAAGTGGAGGACATAGGCAAGTATTTTCCAATTCATTAGGCCATGGGCTGAAAAAGCATGGAAGTAAATTCTTCTGATGAGTCCTGTCACCATGTTGTAATTCCAACACTGCAATTTTCTGAAATTAAGCAGACTCATGCCACCCTTTGCTCTGCTAGCATAGGTCCAAACGTCTCCCGAGAGCTTCCCAGGGCTGGCTGTGAGGCTGCATCATAGTGGGAGCCATCGCACAGGAGGAACACAAGGGGTGTTTTGCCCTGAGTGTCTGGTTTATGATAAGTTATGAGCTCACGAATCAGGAAAACAAGCTATTTTCAGTTCATGCTCTCTGCCAGGTTTCTTTCTTGATGCCCACTCATACAAACATCATTATGCTGCATTTACAGCACTGGAACAAGAGTAGGGTTTGAGAATCTGAATATAAGCTGTGGAAACTGCCTTGATGTAAGGATGAGGAAGGAAGAAAGTCACAAAAGAAGTGCTGCAGCTTCTGTGTGTTTAGAAGGGAGGAGTTCTGTCACGCGCTGCCTGTTGGAGGGGTTTCCCTTCTTTATTGTGCCAACTGGCAAACCTCTTACTGAAACTTTTGTGTCAGTTTTCAGTATTACTACCAAAAATCAGTTGGCTGTTGTAATCCTTTTGTTTAGATAATTGCAATCCACTGCAGAACAAAAGATTTACGTCACCCACAAAAGTATGCCAGTTTGTAGAAAGTGCATGGAGCTTGCTTTTTTTGTTATTGTTGACATTTTCCTTTCAGCCATTCATATGGCTGGACTCGATAATCTTAAAGGTCTTTTCCTACCAGAATGATTCTATTTATAAAGGAGCAAAATCTCTTGGTGCAGCTTCCCTGGTGACCGCATTGGGGTTAAACATTTAGGAACAAACATTGCTAAGCACTGTTGCTAATGGTAGATGAAGGTTGTCTTGTGATGTGAAGTGGTCACAGGGGTGGGCACATACCTCTTGCATTTTTCCTCTGTTTTTGTAAAATAATACATCATGAGTTGGAGAACACTTTGTTTAGCATAAATTGTGCAACAAATGGCTTGGAGCAAAGAGCTTAACCACAATGATTTTTTTCATTTTTTTTTTTTTCCTTCAGTTCTGGCTAATAATTCCACAATGAATGTTGTCTTTTTGCCTTTTTCTCATAGCTGCTTTGGTGTGTTCAAGGAGTGGGTGTAAAGGGATGGGGTAAATTAATTAATGCGAGACGATATATAAAAATATTAAGTTTATTAATATTAAATATTCAGAACTTGCATCACCCCCCATCACCATTTAATAATATTATTAACAGGTTCTTAGCAACTTTATGGAAACTATGTACAGGTTATAACAGGATCTGGAATAGTTNGGCAGAAGGCTTTCAGGTACAGGCAGGACGTCTTCCAGTCACGCTGGCGGTGCAGGCCAAATGCGTGTAGGCATGGCGGTATCACAGGCACGGGCACGGCACAGGCACGGCACACCGTGTAATGGCAGAAGGCAAAGGCGAAAGGCTCTCTGCTGACCTCCCTTTTATGCAATACAGCCCGAGATCAATGCCCTTTGGACACTGGACAGCCAATGAAATGGCAGTTAGCCAAGATTTGCCCATATTAGGTGGAACCATAGGCCTGCTCCACCCTTCTTCGGGAAGAACACGGGCCCTGCACAAGGCAGCCCCGTGCACCCTGTTTACCACAGGGTCTGGTCAGGCAAGGGACCTCAGACTCAGTGGTGCCAGGCCCTTTGTCCCTTTTCCCGCCATTGCTCTCCCCCAAAACAGCAGGAGGAAAGCAGAAAAATATGTCTGGGCAAGCCAGGAGAGGTATAAACCCAATTTGGCTTGCCTAGGCCTACCACGACAGTGGGATCAAAGTCAAGCTTGTCAATCACTGGCAATCAGGGAATGTCTTGCTTGTTGAAGTTCAGTCCAGTTTTTTTATGCATCAGGTATCCAGGAAAACAATTCTGCTTTCCTGAGACTCCATTTGGAGTACTGCATCCAGTTCTCAGGTGAGGTAGTTCAGCATGGAGAAATGAAGGCTCCATTTACTGTGCCCTTTCAATATATAAAGGGAGCCTATAAAAAAGTAAGGAAAGCATTTTTATCAAGGTCTGTAGTGGTACAACAAGTAAGGGCTTAATACTGAAAGAAGGTAGATTTAGACGAGTTGTAAAAGTAGGAATATTTTTACAGTGAGGCTGGTGAGGCACTGGAACAGATTGCCCAGAAAGTCTGTGGATGCGCCAGCATCAGAGATGTTCAAGGTCAGGCTGGGTGGTGCTTTGAGCAATGTAGTCTAGTGATAGGTGTATCTCCACATGGCAGGGAGGTTGGACTAGATGACCTTGAAAAGTCCTTTCCACCTTTCATTAATTTCTGCCAAAATACTGGGTCAAAAGGGGAAACTCTGTGGTCTAGAAGTAGGCACAAATTTCCTCACTTCTGCTGCCCATTTGCTTTGGCGTCACTGTGGATTCAATCATTTTCTAGTACTCTGGATAGAAATATTTCAGATTTAGAAAGGAACTTTAATGAACTGGAAATAAGAAATTATAATTAAACAGCAAAAATGTCCTGGAGAGTGAATTTGAAATCAATCTTCCAGTGGGTTTATATTATGTCTATGAAAACTTGTACCATACACGTAACTTTTTTAGTTACTATGTTTCAGCAACTAATAATATAGGAAGATTTTTGCAAAAATCTGAACATTTCAGTATATGTTTCATGTAATTCTCTCCTATGCTTAGGAAATTAAAGTAAGCTTAAAGTATTGTTTCCCACTGCCTCTTAATGAAAATGGGTCAGATCTGGTTGTCAATCAAAATTTTCTGATCAACAATTCTAAGTTTATATTTCCTCCTAAATTGTCAGAAGTCTTTTCTTTATTTCACTTGAGGGAGATTTTTCCCTAATGGTTTGTCCCAAGAGTTTTTGGGTTGCTCCAAGATTTTAGTACCATAGTAACAGAAATATAAGCAAGGTTTCAATAGTTAGCAATGCTATGTTAAATAATAATCTTACCATCCTTGTGTGTGTTTTGACTTCCCTTCTCACATAATCTAAGTAGCATTATACCCCCAGATTCTTCAGAAAGTATTAAAAATGCAATAAATAAGTTTGTTTGCTGGCCTATAGTAGAATAACCATTGAATTTTTTATACTATTCAGTCCAATACTATGATTATTTACCTGTTGATAGACAAACAAATCACTATGGCTTCTAGTTAGCAGGATTCCTATGTGCATACCTAATGCTTGTCATCAATTCTTATTAGAATCTTTATTGATCATCTTGATGAAGACATTCAGTTTGTCATCAGTAAGTTCACAGAAGATGCCAAGTTCAGTGGCAGTGTTGATCATCATGAGGGCAGGAAGGGTCTACAGAAGGACGGGTAGATTGGATCAGTGGGCCAATGTCAATGGGATGAGCTTCAATAAGGCCAAATGCCAGGTCCTGCACTTGGGCCACAACAACCTGAATCCATGCTACAGGCTTAGGTAAGTGTGGCTGGAAAGGTGCCAGGAAGAAAGAGACCTGGGGATTCTAATCGATAAGCAACTCAATATGAGCAAGCAGTGTGCCCAGGTGGCAGAGAAAGCCAGTGGCATCCTGGCTTGTATTAGAAATGCTGTGTCCAGTAGGGATAGAGAGGGGATTGTCCCCTTGTACTCTGCTCTGGCGAGGCCGCACCTTGAGTGTCATGTTCAGTTTTGGGCACTGCAATTACAAGAGACATGTCAAAGTGCTGGAGCCACTGCAGAGGAGAGCAATGAAGCTGAAGGGCCTGGAGAATAAATCTTACGAAGAGCAAATGAAGGAGCTGGGGCTGTTTAGTTTGAAAAAGAGGAGGCTGAGGGGAGACCTAATCACTCTCTACAGCTACCTGTAGGGTGGTTGGAGTGAGGAGGGGCAGCCTCTTCTCTTTGGTGCCAAGAGACAGGACCAGANGGTGGTGGAGTCACCAACCTGGATGTGTTTAAAAGTTGTTCGCATGTGTAGCTTGGGGATATGGTTTAGGGTGAACCTTGTAGAGTAGGGATATTGGTTGGACTTGGTGCTCCTGAGGGTCTTTTCCAACCTCAATGTTTCTGTGATTCTGTGAAAATATGCCAATTCTTAAAGCTCTATACCTGAAAATATTTTCTTGAGTCAAGCTTCTATACCTTAAAGCAATGTAAGTATTTTCACTGATGCTATAACTGGATAGAAATGCGAGGTACAAAATAATAGCCATATTTTTCCCATAAGTGCTGCGTAAGGGACCCATACTTAACCACGTGTATGTGAGCTGAACAGTTCCTTTGCAAAACAGTTGGTGTAGCTGTGCTAATACGTGTATTTTTGTGGGAACAGTTTCAAGGAAGATCTTCTTTAATTGTTCCCTCTTAGAGCAGTAAATAGGTACTTCCATCTTGGAGCAAGGAATGTCTGGCTTTGGTTGTTTATATTTTTCTATCCCCCAGCCAACATACAACCTCAAATATGGATATGCATTATGTATAGTGATTAGGGTTTACTTAGTAGAAAGCATGAGTTATATATTCAGTTTTGCCACAAAATAGAAGTCCTTTCTTCCAAAGGAATGTCCACATTTCCTCTCTGCCAATCTGGTTAAAGGGCACATGATTTTCTGTAATTTACATGTTTTGTTGTTTAGTTTGCTTTTTTGGTGTTTTTTTTTCTTTCATCTTTCTTTCATAGTTTGTAAAGAAGATTTTCTACTTTCTAATTTTAAGTGCTTCCTGGGATAAACTAAGAGGGTGCAATAGGGAAATTTGTCTATTCAGCAGCCGAAAATAAATATAATTGAAAGTTTGTGGAAGGACATCTTAATGGTCTCGGTTTGGATCTGGATTTACAGTCATTGATGCGGTGGTGTCTCTTGGAGCATTAGGCAAGTAGGTGGAATAGGGCAGGTGGTGTAGCTAACTTCCTCTCTGTATATCGTCTCTTGCATGAGGTTTTTTATATCAAAGCACTGGATGAATGGATTATTAGGAGTTTGGCAAGAGTGTTTTGTGGGAAGAGCAGCCTAGAAGGAATAGCACTGTAGTAAGCACACCATAAAACCTAAAGATAAGCAGAAGAGAGAGCTTACAATGGCAAAACACTTTGTATCAGCTTAAACTTCTGAACTCCGTTTGGATAACGGACAGCAGTAGTTAGTATCTGTCTGGGATCTGCTTAGGTCGCTGCAATCTTGTACCCACAGCCTGAGTACAGACAGAATTGTCATTGCTTTTCATCTAACAGACGGCAGAATGGAAATTTTAGGCCACCATCACTTAGTTTGTGTGATTGTATTTCAGAGAGTTGATTTCCTCATATGCAATGTGAAGTGGATAGTCGCTTCAAATCCTTTTCAGCCTCCTCCAGCTGTCATGGATAATGAAAAGCTGATTTGGTTGTTTTGAGGACTTTATCTTCAAAATTTTGCATGTTTTGAAGTAATTTCTCAGCCCTATTTTTGTCTCTTTAGTTGAGCGGCACAGAGGGACACAGCCTTGAAATCAGCTAGAAATCATCTGCTGAATGTTACAGGTGCATTTGGGAAGCCCCAGCACACCCACATCTGGCTCAATTTAACTGCAGAGCCTCCTTCCCTCTCTCCCTTAGGTTCCCCTGCTCATGTCTCCCAGTGAGCCTCATCAAATACCTGCTTGTGCCACAGTTTGGCAACACATGTTGATTCCATAACGTCTGCTAGCAGTGTGCTGTTTAAGCATTCTTCTGAGGGGTGGTTATGTTGTTTTTATGCAAGCCACTGTACATCTGTGATTCTAAAGAAGGACATGCTTAGTTCAGGTTTATTTTTCTCAAAAGAACATTCCTAATAAATTCTGCTTAAGATCTTTACTACCAATTCCTTCCTTGCTCAGGAAGTCTCACATTGTGCTGGCATGACTGTTGTTTTGTTTGGGTTTTTTGGGGAGGGTTTTATTTTTAGCTTTTTTAGTTACCTCTTAGTTACAAGGAGCACTCTTGCTCTGTTATCACACCTAGCACAACTTACAACAGCGAATGCTACTGGTCTCATTACTTATAAAAATCTGATTTTCAAGTACTTGCTCACTTGGTTTTAAGGTTGCATGGGCAGAACATGAAGTACCATACAGTTGGGCTGAATATCAAATCTACTGAACTGGTTATTTTCTAGATCTCTGTTCCTTCTCCCTCTTTCTTTCTGCAGCCGCTAGTTCACCTCTCCTAGCGTTGGTTTGGATTAATCTTTTCTATTGGGGACCTAGGTATGGACTCCCCCAGTCCCCAACCTTTTTTATTTTCATTTTAGCCTTTGTGCTCTTGATACAGATATTCCATTTGTAGCCATATACCTAACTTCATATTATTTTAATGAAACCCATCTTGCACAGCTACATGGGAGTACCCAGCATGCATGACATTTAGACTTGCTGAGATCATGGGCAGTAACAAAGGCAGTAGAAGAAGCACAGCCCAAATGAAAATAACTGGAAATAGGAATGAACATGTCCAACAACAGAACTGACTGACTTACCCCCCCTATCACTGCCCCTGACCTGAGTGTCAAGAGAGGCAAAGTTAAATCAAGAGTGCAGTTGAACAAATAATCTGTGAAAGATAAAAAACAGGCCTTTGGAGAGCTTTATAACTTACGTTCTCTTGTATTCCTTTTCTGTCTGAGTGGCAATTCTCCACTCAGTTTGTTGGAAATGGCTACTCTGCATATTCTGGTATGTGAATTACTGGCAACTATGTCTTGCATAGCTGTTTAACTGGAGAAAAAGGTTGACTAACTGAATGTCACTAAAAATCTCAGCTTGGGTCTGCAGGCCCAAGCAAAGAGGGTAGAAAGCAGTTTTGCAGCACTGGCATGAAAGCATGGTCTAGCAAACACTGACTGGGCTCTGCTTCTGATGTTCACAGGAGAAACAGCGAAGCATCGTGTCATTTTGTGTGAAAATACTGTAATCTAATTTAACCTTGAATAGTATGATCCTAGTGAACAGAAGTCAGGGCAGATCAGTTTGAAACCAAAACTTATTTCACAAGCCCACCTCAAAACTTTAAAGCTGCCTTTGCCCTCACAAGGGTATTTTGAGGATTAATGTCCTGTCAGCACTTTGAAAATGTAAAGTGCTAAGTATATGTTATTATAACCCTTTCCATTTATTACTTTTATTGATGGTCTCGTGGTTTCCATGACGCTATGTTGATTTGCACGGGATTTTCCTGCAGTGTGCATTTCATCTCGTGAAGAGTAAAAAAACAAATAGTTCTTTTTAGGCCTTGTGCCTTCTTGGATGTCCTCCAGTTACTGGGGGACTTGTTTATGACCCACTATCTCTGTGCTGTGAAAGCCTTACTGCAATACATTATGCAGCTGTTTGTTTTCAACTTTGTTTTCTCAACTGTATAAGCCTCTGCTGCTACTGAGACCAGCATGCTGCTCTTAACTGACTCCTGAGGGGTGCCTGAGTGGAAAGCAGACTTTTGCCACCCACTGAACTCCCCATGCTTTTTACAGTAGGTGCCTTTTTCTGATAGCCGCTTCGGTGTGTTCAAGGAGTGGGGTCAAAGCCAAGCTTGTCAATCACTGGCAGTCAGGGAACGTCTTGCTTGTTGAAGTTCAGTCCAGTTTTTTCTGCCTCTTCTGGCAGTGGTGTTACAGCCAGACCTCCTGGTGGCCGAGCTTTTCTGAGGAAAATTCCAAACTTTATTTCAAAATTTGAGATTTACAGTTTGGCTCAGTAACGTGTCTGTCTAATTCCCAGCCAAGTCCCCAGGCGGCATTTACTTTTGGAGGAGTTTGCCTCCTCAGCTCTGCTTTCCTACAGACTTGAGGGATCAAGTTAGTCCAAGAAAAGCCAAAGGCATATGAAACCACGTGTGCCTTTTGCTTCCTCCTCTGAGAGTCTCAGCAGGGAGGTTGGCCCCGATCTGTCAACAGCGTTCCCTTGGTGGACAACCTCAGCCAGGTGGGTTTTCCTTGGCCCAAAACTCCCCTTAAGAAGAGACATAAAGAGGGTTGGAAGCCACAGCTGCAGGACAGCCGATGTCCCTCTTACACAGATGGCCATGTGGCAGGGCACAGGCACAGCAGGTTGTGCCCAAACCATGAATGAATTGCCAGACAATGCAGGTACTAAACCTACCCAAGTCCTTGTTGTCACACCTTTGACATCATTAAGGCCTGCATCAATTTAACTATACATTTCCCTTCCTCACGGGGCTCCAGGGTGCAGGGTGAACAAAGTCAGAATGTGTTGCAGAGTCTTGGACTTGCCATGTCGTGTTACCTTTCATGCCTTTTGCTGGCTGGCAGCATCAGGGGAAACACACACTTGACTTTACTCTGTGAAATATAAGGGGAGTCGTACTATGTAGAATGGTAGATTAATGTAGATTGGAAGAAACCTTGGATGGTCATCTAGGCCATTCTGCTCAAATCCAAGCTATGACTGGTGGCCGTCTCCAGATAAGCTTTGAACATCCCCAAAGACAGAGGTTCCCCTGCCTCTCTGGATATCTCATCCATGCCACACTACCTCACGGTGAAGAATTCTTTTCTTGTATCCAGGCCAAATTTCTGTGGCTGTATTGTGCAAGTGTTATTTTTTTTTCTCCTTTTGCTATGCATCTCTCAAGCATCTGAGTTAATCTTCTCTATAATCACACATTAGTTAGTATTCAGTCCTGTGGAACGTGCAGTATGGGTTCTTTGCCAAAAATGTACACAACATTTTTTCTAGAGCTTTCTCTTAGCTTGGTTTTGTTCTCTTGTTCAACCTAATGAAAGAATACAGCGCAGAGAGAAAAGAGATGAGATTGAGAGAGGGGAAAAAAGCTCATGATGCAACCAACTACATTTTGTTCAGTAGTTTTAAAGAAGCATCAAGACCCCAAATATGTTGACTCCTGCAGTCAGATCTCCAGTTCTTCCAAAACAACCTTTCTCTTAGTGGGAGAAATCCTAACTGCACCAACTGGAGAAGAGAGTAAAATATTCTAGCTTCTTAATATGCAGATAAAAAGAAATCAAGTAGACAAAGGCTTAAACTTTATGCTACTCAGGATAAGGAACCTGTATAGCTCCTTGTTCTCTATAGGAAAGAATAATGGGGTTTTCCTGACACAGCTGAGAGATGAAATGCACCTACTTTATGTGCCTAGTAGCTGCAATATGCCCTGCTCAAGAAGCTACTCCAAACTGCTATGGACCTGTACTTGCGCTATTTCCCAGCTTGCTGCCATATCTACTTGCAATAACTCCTCCTCTTTCTGTGTCCATTCCACATGGCTGTGATGTGGAGAGGAACAAAAGTCCAGGCACTGAGAAGAAATATGGACAAAAAAGAAATGTCTTTGGGAGAGTGGTTTGATATCAAAAGGAGAGGGAAGTCAATAGAGTGATGCTCAATGGCTGCCACTTTCACAGAGATCCTACTTAGTGTTTGACCCAGTTCTCATCCAAGTCAGATGACCACAATCAACCTTATCTCCAAGAACTGTCCTGCTCCTGAAGGAGAATATGTCCTGTCTCGGTGTGTACTGTCTGCTGGAAGAGAAGATAAACACCAAGACACATAGAGAAGAATTGCATGTAGAGGTAGCTTTCTTGCACAGCTTTGTGGGCTGGCAACTGACCTTGCTGGCTATCAGGATAATAAGACACATCATGCAACCTGTCTGCATCCTTTGACCTAGGACATGAGTTGTTAAATGATGCAAAGTTCAAGAAGTTTCTTGGTCTGTGTTCATACTCCATGTTTTCCATTGATCCTCAGGGTAATGCTGAAATAGGAAAGAGACCCCAAAGAGAAGCAGTTTATGTCATGCTGTCTCTGGGGACTGTGACTCTCAGGCCAGGTTAACAAAGCAGATCTTTAGAACTGGCAAAGTGAAAAGAATCTGTTTTCCCTCCAGGACCAGACAGATTTCAGACTGGTGTGTAAATGAAGTAATTATTCATAGAACTCCCAATGGAAATATGGAAAAGATTTAAAAGTAGAACTTACTGGTCTGGGGGATTTGGGGTTTTTGTTTTGTTTTACTTGGTTGGGTTTTGGATGATTCTAAGGTTATTGTTTAACTAAAGTGTTACATTGGTGAAATGACACCAGTAGATGAATTCTCCATGGGAGAGAACAAAAAACCACATATGCTCAAACAGGAGGTCCAATCTCTTGCGTGAAAAGGAAAGTATCTACAAGTTACAACATTAAAGCTGATAACCTTAGAATATTGTTCATCTATCTCAAATCCTGCAGTGTCACAAAACACAGCATCTGATCCTCTTTACTGCCCAGAGCAGACCTCACAACTCACAACATTGTATTTCATGTGCTGTGAGAACACCTCTAAAAAGACTCTGAAACGTACTTTGACAATCTTCAGAACTGTCACAGCATCCATTCATAAAGTATAGGAAAACTATTTCTTGATGTTACTTTAACATGCTGAACTTGGTTATTTCAGTTTTATGGGCTTTGGGACCCAGGGTGCCAGAACCATGTCTCACAACTAGAGAGATGCTAGGTAGTTAACTGGCCACCAACACATACCTTTAACAGCACAAAATGGTCAAGATCACTTAATACTTTTTACTACTTTTGCCTCCATGGATTTTCATCTAATCTACCTTTTGTAGACGTCCACATTTAAAAATTCTTTTCCATTCTTCCACATCTTTAACAATGTGGGAGAATCCAATTATTAAGAACTGCGCATCCTAGCATGAAGGAGAACAGGCG
>VWYK01105304.1:4270-18432 GCA_013399775.1 Semnornis frantzii | reverse complement strand
GCCCAATTGTTATCTTTCTCACTGTCTTCCCATAGACTCAGATGACTCAGAAATGAGAAGGGCAATTTCACTGGCACCATTCTACAATTGAATTTATTTCAACAGGGTTGCATATTTGACTTTAGAAGTTACCCAGAGAGGTGTGTTTTGTTCATGGAAGTATGCTACCTCATTTCATGTCGGCCCCACTTCCTCCGTTCATGGAAGTAGAACTAACTTACCAAGCAGAAGCCCTTGTGATGATGTTTTATGCTGAACTGGAAGTAGTTCCCCCGCAATTCCATATAGCACATGTTGTTTTCTGGATTTTATAATTTTTCTGTCTAGTGGTGCCTTCAACCACTGCCTTATTTTTCTTTTCATGTTCGAATTTAATCTGCCTGAATCTTTCCCTTGAACTTTTCCTGGTAGGTAAAATTGACCACAGGCAAACAGCTTTAAAAAAAGACATTTGAATAATGCAATGTAGATAAAGACAGACACTCTAAGTATCCTTACTGGAGAAGGGATGATAGTTAATTAAAAAAAAAAAAGAGAGAGAGACAGAGGAAGCCACCACTGGTCTGCATGAGAATTTGTGGGATGGCTGCCCATTGTTAAATTAAGTTCATCCATTCATTTCAAGTATTTTCACCACACTACTTGCTCTATTTTTGCAGTGGATACCAGCCAGGTTAAGGATTTACAGCCTTCTATGGTTACTCTTGCCAACACATAGATCTTGAGAAGGTGTTCAGTGTGTATAAAGGAGCTTTAAAATAAAACTTGTTTGCTGTAGGAATTCATTGCTCTCTCTCTTTCCCTCCTCTCTTTTCTCTGCCCCTCCACCACCTTAGTTTGTCTATGGACTTGGCTTCTTTGTTCTTTCATGACTAATATTACCATCTGTGACATTACATATCAAGATAGCAATGCAACATATTAAGCACAGGAAAACCCGGAATGTTTGAGCTCATCCAAGCATTTGTTGCTTAAAGCTCCAGCATTATTTGTAGCCACCTGAAGCATCCCAAAGTTTCTAAAAGCACATTACAATATATCAGCAGGTTTCTGTGTTGCTTTTGCCATTGAGATATAAGACCTTATTGGAGCTGCCTTCTTGAAAACAATCTCAGGAACTTATTCACAGTTTTATTTCTCACTAAGGACTCAGAAAAAAAAAAAAATGCTTTTATGGTATTACCCTAACTGCCACCTAGGGCAGCTCACTTCGGCAACTTCTCTGCTCACTTTTGTTGAGTTTTCCTATGCTGCTAGGCGAACACTACTCGCAGATCAGACTGTGACCGCAGTCTGTTAGAACTATGCCCTCATGCAGCAGGGGGCAAGCAATCAGGCAGTTCTGTAAACAAGTGCTTATCTCTGCTAACTTCTGCCCTTCTGAGGATGGGGAAGGGGCAGCAGGTGTGGACACAGATGTATCGAGTAAAAAAATCTTGAAATGGACATGTCCTGAGATGCAAGATGAAAATCAGAGTGGAGGTCTCTCCTCCTCCTGCTTCTTGTATAGTTCCAGACAGATCCAAATCTTACTTACCTAATAGGGATTGCAGTAATCACCAAGATCTGATATCCTGAGAGACAGTTCTTTGCCTCCATTTGCTGATTCTTCAGACAATGAGTTGCTTCACTGCTTATCTCAAAACCTGTACTCATCGACAGACATCAACCTGTCCAGCTTTTCTCTGCATTAATAATTTTCCACTTCAGGTTCTAGGACCTGCATGTAGCATTGAATACTGAATAGCTGCATGACACACTCTTATTTGCATTATTGCATTCTACCTTTGAAAACAAAAGTATGGCACAGTAATAACAAAATAATGAACAATAAAGATTCGTGGCAGGGTTGGCAGTGTTCCTACATGTCCCTATTTGAAGTCTCTTACTTCCTTTCTAGTTTATCCAAATTGCCCACTAGCACAAGTCAGGTGGGAGCAAGCTTCCCTACCTTGTGTGCTCCACCTGTAGCACCAACAACTCCTGAGAGCTGAGGAATCTTTCAATCTGCTCCTGACAGTGCCATGCAGCCAAGTTGTGCTTATACAGAAGTGAGGATGGAAGAGCTACCATCACCTGTAATTGAGGTTGATCCAAATCTCTGTTTTTTTCCTCTGTTCCCAGACGAGCTGGGGATCCAAAAAAGATGTGACTTTTACATTTACTTAATTGAATTGACCCTAAACTTGGCAAGCACAGAGGTGACTTGCCCTTGCCCCTTATTTAGAACAAGTTGTAAACTAGCCCTGCTAAAACATCTTGGCTGTGTCTTGATACACAAAATAGGTGTGGGTATAGATATTACAATGCAAGATTTGTAATTATATATAACTCTCCTTGTCTTTGTAAGTCTTTCTTTTTTTACATGACAAACATTATAGTAGTTTCCTGATTTAAAAAAAAAAAACACACAAAAAAAACCCCACCCAAAACCACCAACAAAAAAAAAACCAAAAAACCAACCAAACAAACAGACGAAAACCACAAACAACGAAACACAATAAATATATTTTTTCTTTTTGTTATAAGCCATAGAAATGAGAGAAAAGTTACACCAGACAAGTAATGTTACTATTGGGATTCATGGATTTGATTAAGGATGATGGCAGACTCAGAAAAAACTTGTAATAGTGGTGTTCTTTAAAGGAAGGACAAGATGAGCTGAAGAAAGGAGGGAACTGGAGGAAAAACAGAAAGAAAGGGAAAGAGAATACTTGTCTGCTTCAAGAGAAATATCAGCTTTTCCCCTGGACCTGCCATCAACCTTTCAAGGCCAAGACATTTACTAGAGTGGCAGTGCCACTGGGCAGTGTTTCATGAGGGTAACGAGTCATTTCTGATCACCATGTTGACATGTTGTGTTGTGTGTGGTTTATCATTAGGAAGGGTAAACAATTGTCTTCTAAAGAGGAATTCAAGGATAGTTGATGTGACTACTCAAGAGACAAGTTTGCTCAGAGTGCACACACCCCACTGGGTATGAGAATCCATCTACACAGAAATTGAGAGAGGTGTAGGTGTCAACCTGTGTTGGACTATGCTTTCAGTCTGTAGCACATGTGGTTGTCTGCTGTGTGCACGTCTTGAAATATGGCTGCAACTTAGCCTAACTCTCTGCATCACCATAGTGCTATAGAAACTGCATTCAACATTGTTCAGACTCTACCTATTCCTTGTAGCTGATGGCATTTTAGTGTAATAGAAATACTGATGGTGTAGCTATAGTTCTCTAGAAAAGACATATGGTTAATTTTTGATGTCCACCTGACTTAAAACCACCTCTGGGCAGAGCCCATTATTAAAGATAGTGGCAGCTTCTACTTCTGCGCTGTCTTTTTGGTCTGGGTCCGTAGGACCCTGTCAGCTGAGATCTTCCCGAAGGCGATGGAGCTGGGCTCTTTGCTCAGTGAGACTGTAGAGAAACCTGCAGCAATGAACCACCAGACCTCAGATGTTTTCTACCCTGCTGCTACCCAGTCCCTGTGGACTCGGGAGCAGGATGGATAAGGCACAGGAGGTGTTCTCCTAGCTATAGTCACTCCTGGTCCCAGGCGCTCATGAGGCGGCAGCAGCCCCTGTGGAGACGAGGCTGGGGAAGGCAGGTGCTGTTCCCACGGCCAGAGCCCAGCTCCCAGGAGTGGAAAGCCGAGGTCAGGAAGTTAGCAAAGGTCAGCCAAGTCCTGCTGGCTCTTCCTAATCCTCTTTTCCACCCACAGCCCCTTGAAACTCCCCTGATTCTTCCTAGTGCAGTGTCTTGGGGAGTTGCTCTATTGCTGCAGAACTCAATTTATTTTGCTTGCTTCCAAACTATGCTTCTGCAGAGTCTCAAGTCAGCTTTGTTTCAGCTGGTGTCGAGCAACACACAGGAGAGATGTGGCTCTCTATTACACTGCTATGTTTTTCTTTTCCTTTTTTTTTTCCAGCAACTCTTTTTTGTTGTTTTCTTTTGTTTTTACTACTTTGACAGGAAATCTTGCTCCTTTTTTTCTTGCATAAGTATGAAGTAATCCTGCAAAAACAAATACGGTTACTACTTGTTTACGTGCGTAAAACTGAAAGGAGGGTCTTGCTGATCAAGTTAGTTCCTGCTGATCTGAAGGCTAGACTTGTGTAAAGACTTTATTTGTAGTCGTATGCTGTCCAAACCAAAAAAACGATGACAATAAAAACATTTCTTTTGGTCCACCCAGAATTAAAATTTGTCAGTTTTCCTGCCAAACAACAGCACACACATTTGAAAGAAATGTCATTTCAGGTCAGAAGGGATTTCACACAGGCTCTTTTTTTTTTTTATGTTAATTAAAACAGAATATAGGTAGATTTCAAAAGAAACCCTTATTGCAGAATGAGAACTGGAAAGATTCTCTTTTGCAAACGTCAATATGGTCCTGCCTGACAATTAAAAATGTTCTTTTTCATTCTGCTCTAATAAAGATTGTTTTTCCATGTAAGGAAATAAGATGCTGAACATGGCTTCTTAAAGAGGACTGGAAAGGTTAAAAAACAGTTAACTAACAATCTTCTTTGATATAGCTGGAGGATTCTTGCTTTTGGCTTTACACAAAGTATCCAAGCAATAAACCAAATTAAAATATAGGCTACAGTGTCAAGGGAAACTTTTATCCAAATTAAATGTAAATAAATTCATGCATCTCTCTAGGTTAAAAAAAAAAATCAAATAAATAATTTTGCACATATGTAATGGTCTCAACATCTTGTCATTTCTCTTCCACTTATTGTTTTAAAAGACCCAAATGTGGATAAAATAATCTTGTTCTTCCCACCCAAAGGGAACAACTTTTTTCCAAGTTCTTATGCTGAAAAAATGTGTTTCTTAGGAGTAAACGATTAAACCTATATAGAATAAGTGTTTTAGTGCTCTAGTTAAGGAAAAATAAACAACTGCATTAGCTAATCTGAGTTCAAATAAACAGATGCATAAGCTGGGCTATTTCAAAGCAATGCAGAACTGAGCAGAGGCCATTAACACTCAAAACACTTCATAAGGTTCAAAGCTGGTTAACCTCTTCAAAACAGAACGTGCCTAGATCTTGTATGGCTGCGCCAAAGGAGTGAGGAGTAACACTCCTGTGCAGGGGTAGACTGTAACTGCAGGGCTACTGAGCATGTATACTGGTACAGAAAGCAGCTCACATGAACTTAATTTTAAAGATGAAGGGAACAAAAATGTGATCTCACTTATTGCTCACTGCAGCCAGCATAGCTGACCAGACATAGTGGTGTCCTGTGCTCTTTTGAGTCTTAGCAAAATGTCTAAATTTCCAAGAGCTTTAAACTCCTCTGCCAGAGAAAGCCTCTTTGAGATGCTGCCCAGATTTTGTGATGTGGCATTGACTCTTGCCGTGTTTAAATGATGCATAGCTCATGATAAAAACTTCAGTGGTTTGTAGGAGAATCTTGGCTACCTGCACAGCTTGGTAACAGAGGTGGGAAGCATGAAATCTGTGCTTTGGTGCACCGTGGATTTAAAAGCAGATCTCTCCAGACTGTCCCAAGCCTATGGACTGTTCCCACAACAAAAAACGGCCACAAAAAAATGAGGTCCATATTCAGGGGATTTATTTCAATTGAGTGTGTTTGTGTGCATGGTAAATACAGAAACATCTGAACAAGCAAAGGACTGTAAGTGTTGTATATAGATCTCAGAACACAATAAAGTAAGAGTCTTATTAGGTGCAATAGTGCTGATATTCAGATAGGAAACAAAGGCCTACCGAAGCCTTCATTAAAACTTTGTCCTGCACATGTTTTAAGTCCATAGCAGCACAGATTGTTTTATATGAATTTTAAATTTGATCAGCTTTCTTCATAGCTCATAATTCAGAATTGTTGTCCAGCTTCCAAAAGTTAAGTTTACTGAGGGATAGGAAAAGGGAAAGGAATAGGGAGACACATTTTCTGAAAAACAACCAAACAAGAATTTGCTCTTCAGGAATCCACTCCAGATTTTACACAGACTCAGTACATGCCAGGAGGGAGTTTACATGTTTTAGCCAGCACTATATGACTACCCATAGGAGTGTAGGCATGACCAATAAGGTTTCTAGTCAGAGAGGTTACTATTAAAATCTTTATAATTGCCATTTGCCCATAATTAATAGTAGCATGCTATTTTAGCATGGAGTTTAGAGTTTTTAGTACTCCCCACACTGAGTGCTACCATAATTATAATTAGGTAAAAGAAATGGAAATGATTTAATTTTTGTATTCCTTAATAGAGAGTCTCAATGCTATGATTTTAAGGAATTCCCAATAACTGTAGAAGCAGCATAGGACTTTGCATGGTGAGGAAGAACAGTATTTCTTTTAACAGCTCTTTAAAACTTTGTTCCAGTTATGAAATCTTTTATAGTCTGCGTTATTACAGCTTAAATAATATATATATTGTAAGCACTTAGTTTTTGTACTTGCAGAAGCATCTGTTCTGTTAGAAGATTTCCAGTTGGAAATTTCAGTTTCAGGAACTGATAAAAATAATTGTAAGGACTCCTGATGTTTTCGAGGTCAAAGTTTTTAAACAGGTTTTCACATTTGCTAGTTTTTACAGCCCATTTAAAAAATATGTGCCAGTGACAGAGAAGCCCAGCTGTGCTGAAATGATAAACATGACTAGGGATGCTTCAGACTGTGGATGACCTTTTCAGAACACAGGAATGAGGCTTGACTTTTCAGGCAAGGGCAGAGCAGCTCTTCTGGTACCCTAGGGACTTCTAGCACTCTTACAGGTGGATACTCACCTGCTTGGGAAGTGTGAGCCAAGGGAACAGCCACACTGTACTGGGAAGACATGAGCTACCTCAACTGAGATGTGGTATCTGTGTGTCACCCCACAGCCTGTAGTGTAGACAAGTCCTGAGTGTGTGTGAGCTGTTTAAACGTAACCACAAGCTGAACAGTTCCATTGTTCAATACAGATTTCTGCTGTGCTTGGGAATGGAATTATAAATGCCTCTTCATAAAAGCATCCTCAGGGTAATGGATGCCTAAAATACATCAGCTCTGCTATCAAGGAGCAGATTATCCCAGCTGAATACACAGTATCAGGGTTTCCTGATTTGTATATAATCTACATTCTTAACATTTTCCTGGAGTGCTGTTAGTTTGGGTTAGCAGGACTTATTGTACTCTCAGCGTTGAAAGATGAATAGGCCTATCAGCCAAACAGCATAATAAATTGGGTAGGCTGCGCATGTCATGCTCCACCTCTCCCTCGTTCTTCATCATGTATAATGCAGCCTAATGCAACATGACAGCTGTTAGCAGAAAAATGGTGCAGCAGCCATAAAAAAGTGATTTATGTCTTATTACTGAAGCAGCTAAAATTAAGAAGCTGGTGTTTGGGAGGGCAGCAAACAAATGAAATGTGAAACACAGCGTGTGTGTGTGTATATGTGTGTGTGTGTGTGTATATATATATTCATGAAACACAGGAAGCTGTGAAATGCTTAAACTGACAGTGGAATTCTCCCTGGGTATCCACCGCAAGGTCGGACTAATAAAGGGAGTAATTGGTGGTGATGGTTGTGGATGTTCAGAATCGCCTACACATCACAGCTGCTTATGCTGGAGTACCAGAAGCATGTTAAATGCATCTCCTGACATGAACCCAAAGATCCTTACTACCAAATGACACCAGAAAGCTAATTTAAGGTGACAGCTGGCAGAAAGAACAACATATCAAGCAGGAAAGTTGTTCTTAGCAGCCACACTGTATAGAGAAAACAGTGGCCTAGGAGAAATAATGTGGACATCATTCCCAGCTTCATTTTTTTCTGCTAGCATAAAGCAATCAGTTTCAGGCTACAGCCATGGATTAAGGATGTCTCCCTGGATGCTGCAACTATGAGCATCAGAGAAAATGCTGTGTTTAGTTTACAAGACCCCTCCTGTGAGAGAACATGATCGTGTAACATCCTGACAGTTCTGCCACAGATGATGTGACACGTTAATCTAAGACACGCTGAATGATCCCCACCATGTCAGATCACTCCTTGGTTTCTGTTCAACATGCACTGTGTATGTACTATAAACACACACATGTCTATGAACGTATATGCTCAGGCAGCTGCTAAGTGTGATGGCTTTGGTTCAGTGGGTGGCAGTCTTCCTTCTGAGTCAGTACTAGACTAGTTCTTCCCCCCCTGGTGCTTAATGAAAAGTGGAATATGGTCAGGTCAGAGAGGTTAATAGCCCTACTTTTGTGAGAAGTGCCAGGGGATCTTTCTGAGCAAGCAGCGAGAAGCTCACATTAAATACCATCTGAAAGACAGCCTGGGACCTGCTCAGAGTCACAGGCTGGGCTGCTGCTGTAATGCAGAGACAAGGGCAAACATTCTATGAATTTAAGTGACTGAGTCATCCTGCCCCATAGATACTTACCAGATGCAGCAAGACTTTGCCTGTGAGGGGTTACAAAATTACAACCAAGAGTAGTATGGCTGGAAAATACTTGAGTTTGGCATTTCAACTTGAATGTTATCAGAGAAGAAGCTTTTACCGGGCAGTGCATAGATGTGTTGTAAATAATTTGGGATGGGGATCTCTCAGACCCTTTTCTACCTTACTCTGGGTGCATTAAGTACTGAATAAGTTGGAGCATGAGACTCGTGGCCAAAATGGCCATATTTTGTGTGCTTTACTAGAGGCATTGTCTCGGTCAACAATTCCAATCCTTGGAAGGATTGGAAGAGCTGTGGAAGTGCCTATGTGTTAGATATCCTGACTGACTTTGTGGACACATGATGAGCGCAGAAATTATTTTAACAGGATGTTTGTGGTGGGTTAGGAACTCTCCACACACACTACTGAAATTCACCAGACTAGCTAAGATGGCTTGGAAGTAAGATGAAGCTGTATTTACAACCAAGCTAAATTTACAAGCATATGTATTCAATATATTTACAAGTATTTACAATAATATGCAAATTAGAAATAATACAGAAATCCAAACCCCCTCCCAGACAAAGAAAAAGCTGCCCAGAAGCGCTCAAAGCTACCCTCTCTTTCTCCCTCTGCTTTCCCAGACAGAAAAACAAAACAACCAGGAGAGCTTATGTTGTTTTCTGTTAGCCAAGGTTAGGGGACGGATATTACAGCAGAATGAAGAGGAAGTGAATAGATCCAACATCCCAGAGGAGATGGGACAAACTGTTTATTTTTTGGCTTTTTATCCCTCTCAGCAAACCAACGAATGATACAGATTTCATAATTTTCTTTTCACAACCAATGGTCTAATTTTTTTCATTAAAATATTCCAATTAACCTCAAACCAGCACAGTGTTTTATGCTTGGATCATACCCACAGCAAAGTGAAACAGTTACAGCATTTCATGAAGTGCTGTTGAGTTTCTATCCTTTGCAACTCAGTGTCTCATACTGGCCCCTGTGAGATGGCTTCCTGGCTGCCATTGAATTTTAGCTGTCAGAGATGTCCGTGTGAGTATAGGATCAGGTTTGGGTTTTGCCAATGCCAGCAGTGCCTTAATATTGCACTAGAGAGGCATTTGTAACTGCGCAGCATTTTCTGTATCCGAATGGAGACTGAGTAGGCCACTGTTACAACACTGACTAGCTCAATCACAACTCAAATCACATCCACATCCTCAACCAATCAATTCCCAAGGATACCAATGACCCATCATCTTCTAACATAATGATAATGAGTTTCCCTAGGATTTATCTTCATACATGGCTCTTCACCCCTCCCCAACCTTTCTGTCTACTCTTTGGCATGTACAGAGAAGCCTGGTCTCTGCTAGCCTGTTTATGATGACTTCTACCTCCACAAGTCACTTGGGGATTCAAGTACCAACCTCCAGTTCATACCTTAGAAATGCGTATAGGACTTAGTGCAGCACTGCTGTATGACTGAGGGGAAGGAGCATAGTTTTGGACTAGGCTGGACTGGCTTGCTGCAGCACCATGCAAAGGAGCTCATGCAGCTTCAGCATCCGTGACTGGCTTTGTCTCTGCCTCAAGTGCTCTGTGCTGGGAGTCTTTAGCTCCCCAACATGGCAAAATGGCTTAGGAGTGATCCTGTCCCACCGTGACAAAGGGCCAGAAGCGATGAGAAATGTGTACCCAGCTCAGTGAGAATTGTCATGAAAAGAAATTGCAAGGACAGATGACTTCTGTGGGATCAAGACATATCATAATTGTGTCTCTTGGCCATAACTGTGTTTATAAGCTGTAGATTAAATTCTCCTGTGTAGTTAGGGTACTATACTTGTAAACATAAACTTCCTCATCAGTTTCTCTGCAATCTCTCTTTCAGAGGATCCATAATACTGTCTCTCTATGTTTCTTGTAAGAAGAGCAGTTTATAAATCCTTGTGAGTATAAATCCTTTGGTTAGTCAGTATTGAAATAATGTTACATTTGTCACAAACACACTCTTTGCTCACTCATCTCCTGAAAACTGTGATTGTTTCAGATTCCTGAACTAGAAGTTCAGACTAGTTCCAAGCACACAGCAGTTTGTCAGCAGAGATCTTGCACTGGTATGGATTGTTACCTGAATAGATTCCAGAAACTGAGCTCAGACCATGTCAGGAATGACTTCAGCTGTCATTGCTTAGTGGTATTTAAGGTGAAATGAGGCAACTTTTAAATAGCACAATGTAAGATTGCATAATAATGTAGGTCAAAAAGCAAGTAACGTGTCACATAATTGAGATGTTAGATGAGCAGAGTATAGTGAATGCAGAACAGCAAATACCATGCCTCATTGTCATAATTCTAGATTCACTTAGATTGAGTATTTCTTGTAGTCCAAGCAATGAAAAAGGTTAATATTTCTGCTAGAAATGATTTCTCCAGAGAGAAACTTTGATGGCAAAAGATGCTTTGCATTTTGATGGGCTCTGTTTAAAAGATGTTTTTAGAGGTGGAAGGTCCATTTACTGGAAAGCTGACAAACTTTCTCTGTCATGAAGTGTAACAGCTTTAATAACTGTAATACAAAGAAGTGATTCCTGCTCACTATAGAAAGACTTTTTGCCCAGTTATAAAATAGTTATGTGATACCAGAAATTGAAGCAGTGCAGGCAAACTGGAGCAGGCTGCATTTCTTTCTTTCCCTTGCCTTCTGGAGTGACCATGCAGCACACACGGATCATAGCAAAGGGTTGTCTATTTCCTCTTTTATGCCAAACTACACAAAACCTGGTCAGATTTGGCCAAATGCCCATAAACTGAAGGAATTGTGATTAGCTAAACAGAGGAACCTGGACAGGCTGGAGAGGTGGGCAGAGGAGACTCTCATGAGGTTCAATAAAGCAAAGTGCAAAGTCCTGCATCTAAGTCAGGACAATGCTTGGTATCAATACCCTCTGGGGAATGATGATATTGAGAGCAGTCCTGCAGAAAAGGACTTGGGGGGTACTGGTGAACAAGTAGCTGGACAGGAGCCAGCAGTGTGCACTTGCAGCCCAGGAGGTCAATGACATCCTGGACTGTATCAAAAGAAGCTTGGCCAGTAGGTTGAGAGAGGTGATTCTGCCACTTTGCTCCATTCTGGTGAGACCTCACCCAGAGTACTGTGTCCAGCTCTGGGGCCTGCAACACAAGAGACACATGGACTTGTTGGAGAGGGTCCAGAGAAAAGCCACAAGGATGATCAGAGAGCTGGAACACCTCTCCTATCAAGACAGGCTAAAAGAATTGTGGTTGTTCAGCCTGGAGAAGAGAGGGCTTCAGGGAGAACTTACAGGTACCAGCTTCAGAAAGACCAGGGAAGTACTGTTTAGAAGGTAGAGATAGGACAAGGAACAATGGTTTTAAACCAAACTAGGATAGATTTAGGTTGGAGGAGGTTTTTTACTGTGAGGGTGCTAAAACACTGAAACAGGTTCCACAGTGCTGCGGGTGAGGCCTCATTCCCAGAGACATTGAATATTAGCCTGGATGTGGTCCTCAGCAACCTGATCTAGTTGGAGGTGTCCCTGCTCACTGCAGCAGAGTGAGATAAGATAACCTTTGAGAGTCCCTTCCAACCTAATGCAATTTGTGAATCTCTGAATGTGTTACTCTGTATAGTGGTTTAACCAAGCCATCACCTTTTTCATTTGTTATGAATCAGCTAGCCAAGCATGCTTCTGAAACAGAGTGCATTTCTACTTGTTTCATATCTTTCAGTAACAATCTATGGTTTTGTTCTGTGTTCTTTTTGCTTTGCATGAGTCACTAAAACCCCAAATTCTTTACTTTTCAACAACCGCCTTAGTAGATGCAAGACTTCCTTTGAGGGAAGCCCCCTCAATTACAAAGACAAGGCATCGGGGCAACATGCAGTTTTGCATCCCAACAGATAAATGCAAAGTTTATATGCAACTTCAGCTCCTAATCAGAGTTCCTATGCTGTCTTGTTCCCTTTTCTATATCTTACAATACCTCTCTGACCTCTTGTCTCTTCGCTCTCTTGCCCAGTAACTGTACAGACAAGCATTGACAGGATAGGCCTAACTTTATGTGGTTTTTCTATCCCAAAGTTCTGTTCAATAACACTCTGAACATCCTTGCAACAATACAAAATTAGGGAATTCCTTCAACAGCCAGAACTGAGTTGTAGTGCCTCTATTCTCTACTGGTGAAAGTACATGGTCTTGGCTTCAGACACCAAAAAGCTTTCTGGAAAGCACTGTGCACCTTTTTATTTTATGTGCCTTTTTATTGTGTGACTGTCTACAGGAACTCCATAATGAAGGATGTTTCTGTCTTGGTTAATTCCACAGTTTACTAGATCCCAATTTCAGTTATACCTGTCTACAGGAGAAATAATCTTAATGCAGTAACTTCAGATCTCCTCTGGTGTGCCTGAGACCGGGTCTGACTCACTTCTCCAATGCCTAATCTTCAAAATCAAATCTGTTCTTTTTCTCTTGAAAACTGTCATTATGCTCCACTGTACATTAAAGTGTAGTATTACTTAAAAAAAAAAAAAGTGTAAAAATGACATTTCAGAGTTCTATATTTGTCTGACAGTTGTTTCTGTTGCAGAAGTGCTCATTTTATCAGTTAAATAGCTCTTTCCCAACACCTAGAATGCAAAATGCACAGAGTGTTATGATTCCAGCTACTGACATGCCATCATCAGATGCTGCAACCAGCACAGGTCATCTTACATTGTAAAGTTTCTGTTTGCTTGTACTACTACCCTGTGTTCTTCAAATCATGCCCTTGGTGACACTGCCAGACCCTTTGCATTGCATGAGCATGTTACAGGTCTAAAGGAGCACATTACGCGGGGAAAACACATACCACAGAATAAAATGCAGCTCAGGCTTTGTGACAGACCAGCAGGAATGACCAGTATTAATAACAGTAAATCTTTGCTTCTCCTTCCAGATACAAAAATAGACCCACTCAAGGCCGTTCTTTGGGGTGCAGGTTTGAGGGGTAGCACTTTTAGCAGAGACCGGGTCACCGTTCTGCTAAAAGTATTGTGAAAACCTTCATTTGGTCTCAAAGGGGTGTCTAAGTAATTTAGAACAGTGTTTCTCAGTCTTGCAGAAGTGGTGATCTGTTCAGTTCAGAAATGTGTCACTAAGGGTGTACAGGGCTGGCAAGGGGTTAACTGGAAACAGCGAATATAGCACATTATAGCACATCAAGCAAACTTCCACATCTCGCAGTCAAAGGTCTGTCTTTCATTTTCTTTTATAAAACGTATCAAACAGTTTGGCATTGCAAGTACAAGTTTTGTCATATTGAGAATAACAACGTGTTATAAGACAAAGGAACAAAGGCTGGAAGTTGAGGGAAATTAAAACAACAACAAAAAAAGAGGAAGAAACAAAGAAAAAATGAAGATGTGAAACAGTTGTGTTTAGTTTGGAGGAAAAAAAAAAAAGGCAGCTTCATCTTTCCCCTCTTTGTAATACACTTGAAAATGCAACATTTGGAAAAATCTCTGTGTGCCTAAATTTAGGCTCTGTGTGTTCCTTTACTCTGCATTTCTTTATCACACTTTAGTCATCCATATATCAGTTTGCAGAAAGCGTATGTGGCAGGCTGATGCATGTCTTATTTTATAAATATTTATTGCCCACTGGTGTGTTCCTATCTTTGAAGTTACATCCACTTCTCCCTTTCAGCCTCTGTTCCCTCCTTTTCCCTATTGGGGGGGAAAAAAAAAAAAAAAA
>VWYK01105302.1:135670-152429 GCA_013399775.1 Semnornis frantzii | reverse complement strand
CAACTCTGCTGTGATTCTGCAAGATGGAAAGAGAGAACCAAACACACAAAGGTCAGGATAAGGTAGCGCAGCAAAGCAGCGAAGCCCTTCAACAGTTCTAGGCCTGAAACACTGGAATGCAACTTTCTGCAAATTAAAGACAGATTGTAAGCCAAAGGACAGGACTGGAAAGTTCCTTGTTCATCAGATTAAAAACAAGGGGCCCATTCATTACAAAAGTTACATGGTCAAGTCACATTCTTCACAGAGAAGTTGGGCGCAAGTGTGCAGTTCATTGAGGAACTTGTAGGTGGTCACAGACTGCTAGAGCACAGGGGATGATGATAAAGACACATGTGCAGTCAGCAGGCATACAAGATGATGAGCAAGTGTCCCTTTTCCTTGTCAAAGGACCAACACAAGCACAGGACCAACAACTGGAGTCACTTAGGCAAAGACCAGCACAAGCCCCTTTGTGGGACTGCCCTGGTTACATGGCACCATCGAGTTGGAGTGGGTCCAGAGGAGGCCACGAAGATGCTCAGAGGGCTGCAGCAGCTCTGCTGTGAGGACAGGCTGAGAGAGTTGGGCCTCTGCAGCCTGGAGAAGAGAAGGCTTCCAGGAGACCTTATGGTAGCCTTCCAGTATCTGAAGGGGACTACAGGAAGGCTGGGGAGAGACTATTTAGAAGGTCCTGTAAAGACAGAACAAGGAGTAATGGGTTTAAAGTGGCAGAGGGGAGATTTAGAATGGATGTTAGGAAGAAGCTCTTTCCAGTGAGGATGGTGAAACACTGGTACAGGTTGACCAGGGAGGTTGTGGAGCACAGAATCACAGAATGAGATCAAAGATCACATTCTGTGCTTCTGTGCTCCACAACCTCCCTGGAGGTGTTCAGGACCAGGTTGGATGAGGCCTTGAGTGACCTGTGCTAGTGGGAGGTGTCCCTGCCTATGGCAGGGGGGTGGAACTGCATGATCCTTGAGGTCCCTTCCAACCTTACCATTCTATGATTCTATGAGCACCCAAAGGCATCTTCTTTCTGCTCTTGCACATTTCTTCTCCTCCTGTGTATAAAAAGCTGCACTTTTAAAGAAGGTGCAAGAGATGGACAAAGATGAGAGAAAACTGTGCCTGATGAGAAGCAGTAGGAATTCATATAGTTGCTGTTAGAGGACATGCAGGGCATTCCTTTTGCATCAGCTAAATTCTCCAGACTATTCACCTTTGCTCTAAAAGGTGTTGCAGCTCAAAAAATAGTTTGATATGAAAAAAATATCCCTGCTTAAAAAAATAACATTTTTACCTTCCCTACAGCTTAACAGCTGCACATAATCAAGGACCACTGTTAGAGAAATCTGGTCCCCAAAGCTGTTGCCCTGCTTGGCTCCCTCTCATCCAGTGACTTGCTGTGACCTTCAGGGAATGTTGCCGCTCAGACCAGTACTTGGGGCTTTAAACTATGCAGCAGCTACCAAACAAAGATCTCCTGTGCTGATGCCTGGACACAGATTGTTTTATCCCAATTCCCACACATGCCTCCAAGGTTGCTACTTTCCTGGTATAGAGAGGTTTCTGGACATCTCAGGCTGGAGAACCCTCGTTGTGGGGGCAGCCTGAGAGAGCTGGGGATGTTCAGCCTGGAGAAGGGAAGGTTCCAGGGAGACCTTAGAGGAGCCTTCCAGTACCAGAACCCAGCAAGAAATCTGGGATGGGACTTTTTACAAGGGCTGGTAGTGACAGAATGAGAGGGAGTGGATTGAAACTTCAGGAGGGTAGATTTAGACTGGAAATTAGAAAGAAATTCTTTACAGTGAGAGTGGGGAGATGCTGGAAGAGGTTTGTCCAGGGAGGTCATGGATGCCCCCTTCCTGGAGGTTTTCAAGGCCAGACTGGAGGAGGCCTTAGGCAGCCTGGTCTAGTGGATGGTGTCCCTGCCCAAGGCAATGAGGCTGGAGCTAGATGATCTTTAAGGTCCCCACCAACCTAAACCATTCTATAAATCTCCTTTCCCAGCTAGTCAAAGGCAGTGAACACTTCTGCAGTTAGAAAATTCCACAGCACTTAGCCAACACCATGGTAACATTCACTGTTTAACACTCTGCAAGCAAAAGCTTGGTTGTTGCTTATGTTTTTAAGTTACTTTACAAGATTGCTCTTTTGGTATGAATATCTTCTAGGCTGTGTACATCTGGAAACTTGCAAAGTGTACACTAGACAAAGGAGTTTGCTTGGTTTGTTTGCTAAGTAGAGCTTAGTGTTAGCAAACAAAAAAGGCAAGCAGAAAGTTAAACATGATACATCTTGAAGACAAAAGCATCCCTGCAAGTTTGGTTGGTGTAATAACAAACCATCTGGCTGTTTGATGAGACAACTAAATTCAGACTTTGGTCAGGAGTTAAGACAGAAGTTTTCTAAAGCAGTTCAACACTCAAATCCCTGATTCTTGTAAGCCTGAGGAAATGTCTGTGCGATTTGGACACAGTGCATCTCAGCCATCACTTCTTAACATAACAAACAAAGTTTTTGCTCCTCACCTGATAAATATTTCATCTTTTCATGTTGCCACAGACTGAAACACACCATTAGGGCCAGCCCCTGCCAATAGCTGTCTGCAGCAAGTGTTTCCAAGGAGGACACAGGAAAGAAAAATACAAGCATACAAATAAGCCTTCTCCCTCCTCCTCTAAATAAAAGTGCATTAAGTGACTCATCTCCAGAAATTAAAGCTTGTTTCTCATCCATCTACGCCATCCTGAACATCCTTGCAATTCTGATGCTCTCATCATCTGGAAGGTTCCACTCTTTTCAAAGCATGGCTTCACCAATGGTTTCAGTAACACACAGTGACATTCAGCTGCCACAGACCAAGAACAGACTATGTGAAAAATAACATTTCTTTGCATCCACTTTAAATGTCACCTTTCAGCTTGTTCAGATACTTTTTCTGTTATTGTCCTACAGGAATGAGCTGATCTGTATAATTTAGGTATCTTGCCATAACATGGGCAACCTGCTTTAGCTGTCTTGCTACTTTGAGCAGGAGCTGCCTGACTAGTCCATCCCCCAAGGTCCCTCCCAACCTCAACGAGGCTGTGATTTTGAAATGCTAAAAAGTTTTTTTTCTCTAAGGCATTGTCACTCTCCATCCCCCAAAGAAACTCTGAACTCAGAAAATGCTTCATAAAATCTCAGAGAATGTGAAGATTGGAACCAACCTCCCACAGGGGTTATTAGAAACAGCAGTGAGGGAAAAGATTTGGGGGCTTTTAATTAAAATTTTCTTTTTCTTATTTAATATGAAGACATAAAAAATCAAAATGCTGCTCTACCAAACAGAAACTGTAGCATTTGCTATATTTATTTTAAACTATAAAGACTCAAGTATAACTATCTGGGAAGCACAGCAGAACGTACTGCACAGGATTGCATCTTTCATGTAAACGGAGACCACAGATACAACAAACACAATTGTGTGTCACTGTGTCCAGCACAGCACAAACACTGAAGGCAGGACACAGGTCAGGTATGCACACTAAGAAGTACTTTCTCTGCTTGGATTAATGCAGTCCAGTTGTGGGAATGCAAGGAGAAATGTAAGAAAGACAAATGATGAGCTATATTGAGAGTGAACAGCCTTGGTGCCCAGAAGCTACAGGATGCCTCCCCATGGAAGAGAAGTAGCAGCTAAGACAATGGGCCAGGTGGCCCAGGAAAAACAAGACATGAAAGGGTAAAGCCTGTTAAAAAAACAAGGCTGTGCATCATTTCTATTATGTTAATGCTCTGTCTGTATTATGGTATAAAAAGTAGCTCAGTCTGTAATAAAGTGGAATTCTGCTTTGCTTCAGTGGAGTCCAACTACATTTCTCTATATCCAGTCACTAAAATAAAACAACTGTACCAAGGCAACTGCTGGGTTCAAAGACTTTTTGACAGGTCCAGACCCAGACATTTGGAATGTAAGTGAACTGAAGAAGAGGGTTTCCAAGATTTCACATCCATGTGAAGGCCAGAAGACAGATCTTTGACCACAGTGGGGGCCCTTTACCACACAGAATATTGCCACTTTAAATACCAGGGGAAAATACATTCTAAGTGTTACATTTGCAAGCATCCTGCCATTGCCAGCAGTACAGACAAAGGCAGAGACCACTTTGGGTTTCATGCAGGTGCCTCTTTATTCCAGCCAGAGCTACTTTTTATACCATCATCCAAACAGAGCATTAACATAATACAGATGATGTACAGCCTTGTTTTCAAAAGACACTTACTCTTCATGCCTTGTTGTTTTGTTTTTTCTCCTGGGGCCACCTGGCCCATTGTGCTGGTTTGAGGTTAATTGGAATATTTTTAATGGAGAAAGAAAAACAATGGTGATGTCTACTTCACTCATAGGCTTGCTGAGATGTGTAAGAACACAAACATAGATAAGACACTCATGCTCTCTCGGAGAGTCTTGGGCTCTCTGTTTTTGGTCTTGGCCTGTCTGCTGAATAACCTAACTAACCACTCTCCTTCTAACACCCCTGGCTGATCCTCCAAACCCATCTTGTGCATAAGGCAAACCCTGGAGTAAGGTAGAGGGGTGGGGAGAAGGTGGAAGGGTCGTTGGGAGTTCCTCCTGGGGACTCTGATTTCTGGGAGGGGAATTGTGTTTCTGTATTACCTTTAACTTGTATATTTCTGTCACTATTCCTGTCTATCGTGTATATCTCTGCTTGTACATTGTGCTAAGCTGTAAACAGAGCTTTGTTCCTTAACTTCCAGTCAGATGAGTCTACTCTGGGTGATTTTACAAAATGTGGGAGGTGGGGAACTCCCAAACCATCACACTCCTTATCTTAGCCCTCCTGTTATCTTAGCCTTCTCTTCTCTCCCACGTGGGAGACATTCTGCAGCCCCTGGGAATCAAGGCTGCTCATTCTCTACACAGCTCATTATTTTCCTTTCTTACATTTCTCCTTCCTGCATTGCCACAGCACTCCATGTTTCTCCAGCACTCAGAGAAGATTCAGAACAGCATTGCTGTGAACAGCATGAGGCTTTCACAGAAGCATGTGGCACTGCTCGAGCCACGCTTCACATATATCTGGAGGCACGTTCAGGCTGCTGTGTTTCTGAGAGCTTCACTGCCACAACAGGTTATGGAAGGCCAAGGTCTGCGTGCCACGTTCAGGCAGGCATCCCACCAACTTCAGCTTAGTTTGACAACAACAAAGATGGAAACTGCATGTGGATGTTCCTGCACCAGCTGCACAAAAGCCAAGTGGGAGATAGGTGCAAAACGTGAGCTAATTCTGTAAGCAATCAGTCAGCCACTCTGTGGCACAAAGGAAGTTGATACTTCGGGGGAAAACTGAGGAGTCTAGAGAGAGAGTCAACCAGCATTTGCAGGTGTATGCACCTCAGGGGTTCGGGTGCAAGACAGAACAGCAGCATGAGAACAAAGGAAAACACTGCACCGGCAGTTCTGGAAACTGTCACCACAGACTGTGCTGCTTTCTGTGAGAGAAAAGAGCCATCACCACCAGAACTAATGAGCACAGAGCACGTAGGGATAGACTTTCAGTTATTTCTCACATTTCAGCTGGTCTTGCTGAGAAAGAACCTCTGTTGACACAGAGCAGCCACCATGACCAACTCCTAATGTTGTCTACCCTCAGTTCTTCACTCTGCATTTCTTTTTCTGGAGCAACTCACAGTTATTCCCACACCATTTGCCCATTTTTTCCAGGACCATCTATTTAAGATAATAAAAACCAGTGATAAAAAAAGCCACTAGCAAGTAAATTCATGGGTTTGTGATGTTTGAAAGGATGTGTCCCCAGATAAATCTAGAGGTACCCAGATTAAGAAAGCATACCCCAGTTCAAGAAAGAAAAATACTACATTTAGCAGCTTAAGTCTCAGGAAACTTGGATTCCAATGAATTTTTCAACTTCCTAAGGAAATTGAAGCTGGGTTTTGTATTTTAAATTCAGGCCTTTCAAACAGAATGGCAGCAGTACCTTTTAAGCTCCCTCTTCTGGCTAATTAATAAAATTGCTTAGATTTTCTATGCCTAAATTTACAGTTTCCCAATTATGTATTTCTACCAATTAAAAAAAGTAATTTTTTTTTACTCTATAAAGTAACCTTGATATTGAAATATGCAAGGTAAGTGTTCAGCTTTAGACATTGCCCTCTTGTTGTCTTGCACCAACAAGTTGCACATACACACAAGCCAGAAATACCCAGGGACAGCACTGCAAACTGAGCCTGACCAACAACTCACCCTCCAGACTGCTGCTAAGTGTCTGAACACTACTGCATGTTCTCTGATAACCACCTATCCAACCCCACATTTCTGTGTTCAAAACACAACAGTCCCCAAAGTACATCTTTCCTTATTCTAGGTAATCAGTGCCCAAAGTACACCTTCTCTTATTTTAGGTGTAATTAGAATTATTTGTGTAATAAAAATACAAATAGAAAAAAGGTAAATGTTGAAAATGAGGAAAACCTACCAGACACATTTCAGCTGCCTCCATTCCAGGGTTTCCCCACTCTGCTGTGATTTCCACAGCATTTCTGCTGGCTAAGCACAGCTCCCCATCCCCAGGAATAGTTGAGAAGCAGATTAATGCTATTTATCTGTCACTAAAAGGGACAACAAAACCCAGTAGCCAGGACAGTGTTCAACTTCACTGCCTCATCTGATTGGAAGCTGTTCTCTAATTCAGTCAGAAAATCCATGCATTTTTGTGTCCTTCAATGAAATTTTATAAAATAGAAACAAAGACTCCTCTGTGCTTTTTTCCATAAAGAAAGAAGAGTAACCCAAGAGCTCCAACCACTGCAAACACCAAAATCCCTCTGCTGCACTGCTGTTTCCTGTCACTGTTCCATAGAAATGGCAAAAAAAAACCCCAACTGTGTAAAAGTTCAGTCTAGAGAGATGCAGAATTCATCATCCCCTACAAGCACCTGCAACTGTCATCCCATAGTGGTAAATAATTGCAAATAATTGGTGTTTATCTTATGCACTGCCTTAGATGTTAATCACACTATGGCAGTTGCTCTAGCTGGTATGTTGAAAGCAGAAACATTTTTCACTCTGTTAACAGCTCCAAAAATGAGCAGATCTTAGCTAACAGGTGTGGCTTTCAACATTAAAAGGCTTGCACTTTTAACTGGATGCTCAAATGAGCTCTCCAGCTACTGATTCCTTCCTGTGCCCTTGCTGATATTTTAATGGAACAGGATTAAAATTAATTCTTTTGAAACAGAAAAGTATCATCAACAGGCCTCAGCATTTCAATTCCATTCTTCCTAGCTAATATTTAAATGTAAATTGTCTTGTTTTGTTTTGTTTTGTTTTGTTTTTTTTTGTTGTTACACAGTTAAATAATTGCCAGTGTGGAGACAGAATTTATGCTAGCAGTGTTCTGGCACCAGTGGGAATGTTAAGCCTGCTCTCCCAGCTTTTTATCACTGAAGTGGTTCTTATCAGCAGAGCTGTACAATGATATTGTCTTCTGTAAAAAGGAAAGAAAAAAAGACATTCTGCTGAAAAGTGTCATGGCACTTTCAGGAATGCAAGGTACACTTTCTGATGAAATGCAGGATAAAAACTGTACCCAAAAATCCTAACAAAAATAAGATTAAATTCCAAGTCTGGCAGGTACTTTTGGAAACTTGGACTCCCAGTGTGCCTCTGCTCCTTCAAAAGAAGGAAAACTTTAAGTCTCTGAGAGGAGAAAAAAAACCCAAAAACCAAAAACCTGATTTATTAAATAAATTATTTGTTAAATAAATTATTTGGGGTAGATGATCCTTGAGGNCCCAAAAACCTGATTTATTAACTAAATTATTTGTTAAATAAATTATTTGGGGTAGATGATCCTTGAGGTCCCTTCCAACCTGGTATTCTATCAACCTATGAATCACCTTTGTGTCGCCCTCTGTACCCGCTCCAGCAGTTCCATGCCCCCCTTACATGCACCAGAACTGGACACAGTACTCCAGGTGGGATCTCACTCAATAATACATTCACTCCTGAAAAAAAGTCTCATTTTTTCATTACTAAGAACATTTTTGTTGCACTCTTCCACCCTAGCACTGCACCAATACACTGTTTATTCCTCTGTTTAACAGGTTGATAATGATGCCTTCATTTAACGCAGCTAACCGCCTCGCCGCGAAATCTTCTGTTCCATCTTGCTTTAGATTTTGATCCACAAATCCATTGCAATGATTCATTTCAAAGGTCTTGTTACACTTCTATCTGTGACTGGCATTCTGATAGTATTCTTTTATGGAGTGTTTTCAGAGCTTTTCATTTAAGTGAGCTCTGTGATAAATCACTACCAGGCTTCACAGACACGGGAAACAAAACTAAGCAGAAGCTCTCTTGCTTTTATACTCTTTAACTCCCTGCACTCAAAACAACTGACCTGGAAATATGGGGTTTAATGACAATAATGAAGTTTTCTTATTTTAAACACAGTCCCTCATACAAATCTAAGCTAAATCTTTTATGTCATTCAGTAATACAAGACAGAAGTTAAAAACCCCAAACCACCGTCAAGAAAGACCCAAAACACTTACAGGCTTATAAATCACCTCCCTGCCAAAGCAGGAGTTCCTTTCTAATGTGACTGATAAGAACAGTAAATTGAAGACAGGCTCAGTGTAAAAAAAAAAATTTAAAATGGTGGAACACATTAAAGCCCTTTTAAAAAGTTTAAACAGCAGTATAAAAGTGCCAAAAAAAGGTAGAAGAGTTAAGTGTGAAAATCACATGTCAAAATAAAACCAAGTGCTACAGTTCAAGATGGCAACTCCAAAAAATAGGATCAATAAAATGGAAAGATCTCCCCTAGTCTATGGCCTTTCTTTTGTGATTATGGCTGAACAGAGCTTTAGAAAACAATTTCAGTAACATTTCTCTAAAGCACTCTCCTGGTCTCACTAAAGAGAGAAAGATTGAGAAAGTCTGTATAAAATTGCAGTTTCTTGACTAGAAATTCCAGAGTTAAGAAACCAAACTTCAGAGGAGTGTGGGGAGAAGAAAAGTTTAGCTCTTCTCCTCCAGAAAGATGCATCACCAAATTAAAATACCTGCAGGATGCTTTCTCTCCTGCTGAAATGATGAGAGCATTATCAATGCAAGACATGCTCAGCAGTGCAGTACAAACTGTCACAGCCTACATATGATGGAAGGCTGAGACAAAAGTGACACTGTGCACAGAGATCATACTGAAGAGAAGATAGCACCAGCCTTCGCCTTCAAATGAACTCATGTGTTGCATCCTAAGGCAATCCCTCTCATTCCTTCTGAGGTGGAATGAGCAGACACAGGCTCACAGGATGTCAGGGGTTGGAAGGGACCCAAAGAGATCATCCAGTCCAACCCTCCTGCCAGACCAGGACCAGACAATCTAGCTCAGGTCACACAGGAACACATCCAGACAGGCCTTGAAAGTCTCCAGAGAAGGAGACTCCATAGTAGAGCTATGAGATGTTCCTGGGTGCTGCTGAATGCTGACTACTTTTAACACTGGAAGAGATATCTGGTCTTCACAGTCAAGATACCATGCTGGTTTAAAACAGTCAAATAGTATCACACCCTTAGTGGGAAGAAGCATGCTTACTCTGAAAACAGTTTAGCTCCCAACAGGAAATCCAAGTCAGCCTATTTTTCAACACAAAAGATGTTATTACCTGGAGATACCAGTAAGAGCAAACTTTAATAGGCACGTACATGCCCTTGCTCACAAAAGCTGTTACACATATGAACAATAACCCCAGAAGAGCCACTCCTTCCCCAGAAGACAAACACAGTCTCCTACCTTTGGCCATTTGGGATTCAGGAGTCGTGCTTTGATGGCATCATCCAGGGCCTTGTCGTACTGCTGGATTTTGATGTAGGCTGCTGAACGATTGCTGTAGAGAATGCAGTTCTGAGGGTCCACTCCCAGCGCCTCATTGTACAAGACGATCGCTGTATGAAAATCACCATCGTGGCAGGCCTGGTTGCTCTGGCGAACCTTCTCAACAAACTCAGCTTTGCTCAACATGGGACTGTCAGGACTTCTTCTTCCGAGGGATTTTGAGCTGAAGAAAGAGATCTGAGAGGGGAGGGAGAAATGAATCGTTAAGTGTTGTGAAAGGCTGCTGAGAGAAGGAGAAACAAAATCAAAACGTTAGAAACCATACAGCAGAAATGAAAGGCACCAGCATGACTGCAGGGCACATTCTGAACTCAGAAGCAGATTCTTAAAGAAATCATTTGTTTTGCTTTTCACAGGGCACAGGAGTAATGGAAAAGAGCCTTATCAAACGTATCATTCCCTTGTAGAAGACACGTTGCTTTCTCCAGATTTAACTGTAGTCTCTTTCATTATGCACTCTAATGTTCACAAGCTGCTCCTCCCCAGCCACAGTATCTGCTCTCCAGCACAGAGCAGGGTTACCAGGTAAATGACTTTCTGGCAGGCAGCAGGTGTGAATGTGAGGATGGTGCCAGCATGCCTGCAGTTCGACACGGAGATCACACAGCACACCTGCATAGAGTGGAAGAGTGATTGAATTCCCTTCATAGAGTAGAAGAGTGATTGAATTCCCTTCAGACCAAAGAACCTGCGGTGATCCATCTGCTCACAAACCTCTATACCCAACTACCTGCAGGCAGCAAATTGTTCATAAATGGAAAGGGAAGGATGTGCTGTTGGAACTGGCCCACTCACAGAAATTTGTGGGCCACACAATTTATTTTAGCAACAGAGCAGACATCAGCCATTTTGCTAGGCTGCCAACTCCATGCAGTACAAAATAACAAAGAAAAACAGGGGTAAGCCTTCTCATTTTAAAGATCACTATTTAAAGTGAGCTGTAGAAAGCCCTAGTCCACCCTTTCTTCTCATTTAATTCCTTGTTTTCCTCAGCCAGCCATTTGCAGTCAGCAATTGTCTTTGTCACATGTAGAATGCTCTCTGCCAAGGATCCTCAAAAACTCAGCAAGAGTTTTGTACAACTGATTACAAGACAGTTGTGAGCTCTGGAGCAATTGTATTTGGTGGCAGGCAACATGTACACATGGGAACATACAAAATACTTGGAAACACTCAAAAAGAATGAAGAAAAGGTTAAGATTATCACATATTGTTACCACAGCACAACAACTGCAGGGCTTAAGTACATTACCAGAGCAAGCTCGGGCATGTTTTCAGGTGGAAAGGGAAGCAAGCTGCAAACTGACATCCTGCCTCAAGCATCAAAATGGTCTGTAGACTTTATTTTTTTTTCCCTTAAGTCCAACAACAATAACTATAGGAGAGCCTCAAATTATAAACTACAGATCTCTTCTTTGCCTCATGATTACACTCATTTTTTTCCAGAGAGGTGTCTGTTGTGGGAAATCTGATTTTATACAATCAACACTTCAGAGTCTCTGCAGGTCAGAAAAATCTAATGGAGGTTAGCACAGAAATGCTCATTGTGTATAAGAGGTGTGGAAGATTTTAACCTGAGCAATCACAGGGTGCTAGGGGTTGGAAGCAACCTCCAGTGTCCATCCAACTCCCATAGATCATTGAGTTCAACCCCCCTGTCAGAGGAGGACCACAGAATTCTGATTAAAATATATATACACAACCTTTATATACACAACCTTTACCTGGGGCCTAAAAGTTCACACACGTCAAAAATTTCTGGAAGCAGCTGAACTTTCAAGCATTACTCAAGGAAATGCAGGGCTAACAGCCTAAAGATCTTTCATCCATCATTTTTCAGAAGGATCTGAGGAAATGAATGGTCATCAATTAAGAAAAGTGTGAGAGGACAAATGTCAGAAGGTGACCAACAAACCCAGGCAAGGATTTCAGGGATACTCTGGTGTGTCAAAAGTAAGGGCGTGTCTCAGCAGACCAAACTCAGGGAGCACTACTGAGACTAAAGAATGCACAAGTCAAACAATAGCTGTCTTTTCTGCCTGTTTATTATGCATGAACAAATGAAAACCCAAAGCTGTGAATAATTTTTCCAGAATCAAACTGTGAGCCTGTAACAAACGAGGGGAATCCATGAGGAGACATCTTCTCAGTCCAAGTGAAGTGGTTCCTGCCTCTAATATCCTGTGAAGCTAAATAATCTCATGGAAACAAAAAAATAGAACAAAACTATTGTAAAGGAAAAGTATTATGGTAATTTCTGCAATATGTTGCTATTTAATTCCTGCTATCGTGAGAACTGCATAAGGAAACAAAACATCATTAGGTAAAAGAAAGAACCACAGAACCAATATGAGTCACTCTGGCACTCAAATCACAAAATAATTATGATGGTACCAGCACACAAGTACTCATTAAAAAGCCATCCCCATATCCCTGTCACCACTGCTCTTCTGCCAGCATAGTGGATGGTCCAGCACATATTTAGGCTGCCTAACACTTTGTTGTAGAAGGTACTCAAAGTACTAAATCAATGCTTTTAAAAAAGCAGAGAAGTTCCTTAGTGTAGTAGAACAAAAAAAGGTTCTAATGAAGTGCAGAACTGGATCCAGCAGAGATCTAGGAGCTCATGTATTTCTAATACAGAATAAGATGGTGCAAGCTTCTCAGTATCACTTCTCCAAATCAGCACAAGGCACCAGAAATCAGCTCCCTACTACAGGGGTCACATCAGGCAGAAGTTCCCATGGTATCTGCTTCAATTCCCTTCATTGGTGAAAAGGCCTCCTCCTCTTGCAGAAAGTGCTCAAAATTCAGCCTCAGAGACCATTTAAGGCCAGTGTTAAAAGCACACAATTTCCTATGGTGTCTCTCTGAGAAAGAACAAACTCCCAAGGCCAACCAAACAGTAAGCTGAACACACAGAGAAACCTAGGAGAACATTTATCTTCCAAAATCAAGCTTGGCCCTCTATAGAGAAAGAACATTTAGCAAATACAGTAAGTGTCCATACATACTGAAAGATCCTTCTGTCCCAGCAGCACATCACTGGCCAAGAAACAGTAGGGAGTAGATTCCCATTCAGCTCCAAGATGATGAGTGAGGAGAGACAACAGATAATCCAAATTCTCCTCCAAGACAAGAGGGCAAGGGAAAGCAATATGGTACAACAGCATGAAGAGAATGCTGGAACAAACAACAAACACCTCAGAGCTTGTTGGTTTGTATGGAATTCATCCCACTGGATGCTAAACAATTCAAATAAATATGCCTTATGTAGCTGATGCCTTGGGTGGCAGGTCCATGATGAAGGCATCTTTTAAAACAATATAGTTTTAAAAAAACACCTGAAGTATGATGGGTAACATTTTTATGATTTAGTTATCTAAATAGCTCAAGGTACTCAATGAAGCACCAGAAAGAGGGAAAAATAAAAAGAGGCAAGCAGAAAAACTGACATTCCAAATGGATTCTGAAACAAAATGACAGCTACTCACTCTAAATACAGGTTTCCAAATTCGGTTCAAGTCTGTAAGTGAGCCTCCCTTTCTATAAAGAAGTCTAAATGGCATCTTGTATTTTAATCTGTAACATGGCTTCGTGGTTTTTTTTTTTACTCCATGGGTTTTATTCTGAGTTATTACTGTTCTTCTGTAACAGAAACTGTCTTCAACAGAAGTTCAAGGGCAGAAAAAAAAGCACAAAGTTTCTCCCCACAACCTCCATGCTCCCACAGCCAGCACTTCAGCTGGCCTGTGCCAGAGCTCTGAATAGACACAAAACCTTGCCAAATCCCATGCAACCCTCACCCACTCAGAACAGAATTTTAACAAAAATAGTGTGGAAGGAAATGAAAGGCCACTGAAACTGAAAATTTAAGCCACTATGGGATGTGTACAACAGCTATGCAGACTGCCAGATTCGTCTAAGATGGATTTTGTCTTCACAGCTTGTTATGAGGTGTTACTGAGCATACATCTACAAAGAGAGAAAGAAACGTTTCCTTAAATCTCAGCAACTTAATATACACACCCCAGAAGTGGGACATGGTTAGATTGGACAGTCTTGAGCCTGTAGGTCAGTGAGAGAAGCACTCCTCACTGGCTGGGTACAGAAGGGTCCCTACAAACACATCCACTCTTTGGAGTACCACTGGAATACTCCTGCACAGTTCTGACGCTAGGACGAAAACAAAGCCACTGCCACCACCCAACAGACATTCTGCTGCAGTTATCTTCCATCTAGCAGAAGCAAAAGGAAGGAAACCCAACAAAGCCCTGCTGCTTCTGTCACTTTCAATGGCCAGCAGTATCTGCAGTCCTGTGTTAATAACCAGAGCATCTCACTTGTCTTCTGCTGCAGTCTACAGTACTAAGGTCTAAGCTTTTCTCAGTCCCTCCCTTAAGAAGTATCTCAGGCAATGATATTACATCAACTAGTGATGGATGAGTAGACAGCCAAGAGACCACCACAATCTATATATAACATTTTATATATCTATATATAACATTTTATACAAGCTCTTCAGCCATGCATAAGTCAGCCAGTGTGGTTGTTGCTCTCCCTCTCCTGGATCTCCGAATAGGGGACACTCAGATTTTTCCTTTTCTCAGAAAAACAAAAACAAAACAAAACAAAACAACAACAACAAAAAAATTCAGCTTCCCTGTTCCAAAGACAACCTGTGAAGCCAGATTAATAACTGCAAATTCAGGTTTGTATCTGGGCATATTGAAAGTCTAAAATAAAAGTTCCAACTTTCCAGGACCTTGCCAGTATCATTAGAGTGCCCCCACAGCTCAGGAACATACTGTATATGTTATTGTCAATCATTTCAGAGCAAGAATGTGAAATAGTCAAAATTCTTAAAGAATGGGAGAGATGGTGAAAAACTGGCACAGACAAAGTAGAAAGCACTGCGAAAACTGAGATGAAGAAAAACGAGAAATTAAAGCAGAAGTGAGCTCATTTTCTCATTCACAGACAGTCAGTATGACACTGGGACATTGAAAAGAAATAAAAGGTCATCTCCTAAGTCTAAAGAGTTTGTTCCTATCATCATCCAGCAGATTGATCACTAATGTAAAGAAAAAATCTAGTATAAACTAAAGGGAGCAAAAATCTTGATTTTGGTTATCATGAATAACAGTTAAATTAGAAATCATCAGTGAGGACTCTGATCTTTTCCTCTGAGCCACCACTCAGCCACAGGCACAGACACAGCAACAATGGACTGAAGAATCAGCCACACAGCAAAAGCCAGGTCTGAACAGGAAAGTCACTCCAGGAAGACTTTTGAGGGCAGCAAGTACTCGTGCTCCCTGGATTTTGAGTTCTTCCCCTCTCTAAAGGGCTGTGTGTCATCCAGGAGTGAAGGTCTGTCAGCAAAACAGCAACCACAACAGCCTTCACTGGTAACACAGGAGAGATGGACCTCCACCTGCCAACTCTCAATGCCACAGACCCAAGGAGGCTATGGAGTCTCCCTCCCTGGAGATATTCAAGAACCATCTGGATGCATTCCAGTGTGATCTGCTCAAGGTGATCCTGCTCTGGCAGGGAGGCTGGACCAGATGATCTTTCCAGCTCCTGACATTCTATGATTCTATGATTTCTGTGACCTGCCCAAAAGGAATGAATTAACAGGTAACAGGCAAGGACAGAAGGATATGCAATGGACAGCAAAGAGGTTTTCAGCTTCAGTCAAGAGGGGGTTAATGCAAAGAAAACAAGACTTGATCAATATCCAGCAGAAATACACGCACAGACTATGCTTTTGCAGAACTGCCTTTCATTGCTTGTTTTGGGTAACAGACTACCAGTAATAAGCATCATTAATGATGATATCACTAATAATAATCAGTAGTCTTACACACTTGTGTAACCTTAGACCTGTGTTTACAGCAGACAACTCCCACTCCACAAAACTGGCAAATTACTGCTGATGAAAATTGTAGAATACTGAAGGGGCACACACATCCATTCATCAAAAAACATTTTCAAGGAGAACCTATAGGGGGTTTCATCTGAGCACCTGAAGAGCTATTCCTCATCACCAGAAGAAAGCACAAGAGGGGTGGCATTGTCTTTGTGCAAATCTCCAAGAAAAATTAATCAAAAAAACCCCAAAAACAAAACAAAATAAAAACGAACAAAATATTTTAAAAAATTTAAATGGCTCCAGGGAAAGAAGAGGCGGAAGGACAAAAAGGCACAGACACCTTGCCATTTCAGCTCTCCGTTAACTGTGGATAACCAAGGATATCCTTGTGGCTGCAACATCAAACTATAGGAGCACGGGCTGCTGACAAGCATCATACATCTCATCCTTCATCACCAGTCTATTCCAGTGAAGAAACAGCACAGCATCACTGACACTCGCTGTCATCCACGACGCACTGACTGAATCCAGGCTCCACACTCCAAACCCTGTCAGTAACAAAGCTCCTGTAATCGAGTTACTGACAACTTTCCCAACGGCCAGGACGCCCTGCCGAGGTCCCGGCTGCTGCATGCAGGACGTGCATCTGCCTGTTAGTTCCAACAAGGTGATTAAGGCGTTACGCCCGACACCTTGCCCGCACCTGGAGGTTTAACGGGACGCGGGGCTGCGGTTACCCGGGAGCACACAACGCAGCTTCCGCGCCGCTACCCGCGCGCTCTCGCGGGAGGCGCCCACAGCACAGCACAACACACGGACGCGGCGGCTGCGTCCTGCCCACAGTGACCACCGGTCCCGGCACTTCAGCCCGCAGCCGCTGACCGGGCAGGACCGACGGCCGGCCGAGCTCCCCGCCCGCAGTGCAGCGCTCCGTCGGGGCTGGGCGTGCGGCCGGCCCGAGCCC
>VWYK01105302.1:101519-135216 GCA_013399775.1 Semnornis frantzii | reverse complement strand
GCCGCCCCCCCGCCCGACGGCTTCAGGCCCGCTCCGGCACGGCTCTGCGCCGGACGTCCTGCGGCTGGAGCCCGACCTCCCCGCGCAGCGCTGCTTCCCGCCCGAGGCCGTTTTGCTGAGCCTCGCCGACGCCGTCGCCCCTCTCCCCGGCGGAGATCCGGTCGCTGAGGGCGACCCCGAGCCCGGAGCTGCCAAAGCCGGCCACACAAAGAGCCCAGCAACAGCCCGCCTCTTCGGCGGGCCCAGCGCGAACTCTTCCGAGCCCCATCTCCACACAGAGCACAGCTCCAAAGCCCCTGCGTTGCTGTGAAGGCGCAGGACCGTTACCCGAAGGCTGCTGGAGGGTAAGTGGGGATGGCCCCTCTGCAGCGCTCGGGCAGCGGCACTGGGCACCAGTGGCACCGCCAGGGTCAGCATTTACCTCCCCAGCACATCCTGACTGAAGCCTTCCAAGTGCGGCAGACTCATGCCTGATAAAGTGAACAGGCAAGCAGGTTATGATGAAGACTGATGTGCTGTGAATAATACATAGTAAAGAAACAATAATTTCTTGGCTAAGTGAAAATTTGAGCCACTTCATCTCATTGGAATTTAATAATACCTCTCAGACTTTCATGGAAAAATATTGGGAGCTTGAAACTTCAGAAAGCTCTCTGCAATGAAATAATGAACAAAGGACTGTTGGAGCAAAGGTCTGACTTCAAAGGAGCAAGACCAAAATAAAGATTTCATTAGAAAACAGGTCCTAGTCAGAACTCAGGGAAAGAATCCAAGCAAGAGAGTTACAAAAATAAACTAAAACTAGAAGGATGTAATAAAGATACAGGAATAAAGTACAGAAGTTTTCCATTTTTATCTAAAGGCCAGCTACAGGTAATTTGCAGTGTAAGCAGTAGCCAGTGACTTATCTTCTCACCTGTAACAATGCTGCTCTAAGATCACTGGAAGCCAAATCCCAAAGTTATTGGATTTTGCAGTAATCATATCACAAATCTGGCCCAAGCACTCTGAGTCCTTTAGGGTTCTTCTATGTTACAAATGGCATCTCTTCAGCTGAGTGTCAGCAAGTACCAGAACTCTGAGAATGTGCACCAAAGGGGGAGTGGCACTAGAAGACAGATGGTGTTTCTTCTGTTCTATCACCCCCTGGATCTGGGGTAGATTTCAACCAGGAGTGTTCTTTTCCTTCCAGATACTAATGGACATTCTTCCATCCAGCTTAAGAAAAATATGAATGTACAAGAATGGGCATTTTATTATCAACAATGATTAATAGCAAATGAAACACACGAGATCTCTGCAATGGACACAAGTGGGAAAACCTGACTCATAAATGTCTTCATTCCTACAGGACACTGGTTTATTCCATAACACATTAGGCTGTAATCTTTCCAAATCAATTTACAGTAAATGCCTTCAGCCAGAAGACGCATGATGCAGAGCAGAGCTACTGAATCACTACCCCTTAGCCAATCATGAAATTTCCTTTAGCTGATGAGTTTTTCTGATGCTCTCCTCGAGTCAGCTGGATGAGAAGGAGCGTGACCATCTGTGCATGTTCTCATGTGTAGATAGCAGTCACTTCAGTCTTATCGAGGTACTTTTATTTACCAATTGCATCTTAAACAGTATTTCCATTGTTAAGTTTTTTCTTAAAGTTCTGTTTTCCATTAAAAAAAACAAAACCAAACAAACAAAAAATTAATTAACAAAAATTGCTTTCTTTTCACCTCATTTTCTGAAATTATGTAGAAGAAATAGCATACTTAGAAAAGGCAGATTCTTCCTCATATTCGTGGAGACTCTTTCTTGTGATTGGCTAAAAGGAAGACACAGCAGGATGGCTGCGTGGATCCAGGTAAGGCAGGGCCTCCCTGTTACACTTGCTACAGAATTACAGTGTTGGATACAAGTCTCCTTTCTGTGACTCAAAAAGCAGAATGACTAACAAGTGTTTCTCTATGTAACTATGTTTGAACTTCCTTCATTCTACAACAGTTTCCCCCCCCAATAACTAGCTCATACTAGCCTAAACCTGAACTAAACTTGCAAAGTGTAACAACATTGAAAGAACAGAGCGTGCCAACTTGGAGTCTGTGCAGGTAATTCATTAGTCAGCTTTATTAGGAGAGGCCTCATCAGAATTTGGGGCCTGCTTTCACTAAAACAGAGTTAATCCCTCTTGAAAAAAAGACAAACTTTTCCCTTGCAGTGCTCTTCTATACTAACTTTTAAAGACGATACTTGCAGACAACACAAGAGGGAGTAACTCCTCACAGCTCACAGTAACAGGACTCGGGGAACTCTTTTGATGGTAGTATTCAACGTGTGTGACGTCTAGAACTGAACTTACTGGATGTTTGCCTTCCAACCAGGCAGCATCTATTACCTATGAACAAATGGTACTCTTAGTAGCAGCCTAGGAAGGAAAACAGTTTCAGGAGCAGCAAACCTCATAACATTTAGGCTATTGAACTTCCTTTGAATTTGCATCATGAAGTTACCCCCAGGACAACTCAGCTTTTCTGTACTTCAGTCAAGATTCAATTCCTACCTGAAGCCAAGGATGCTGTAATGCTTCCTCTGTTGTGAGGCGTTTGCTTGGATCCACTACTAAGAGCTCAACTCCCAATGCAGAGTGGGCAGCGGCTGGCTGCTGCCACTGCTGCTGTTGAGCTGGCTTGTTCAGCCTGCTTATGCTCGCTATCTTTAGCCTGGCTGGCAGTAGAGTTCCCCACGAAGAAGGAGGCTGATTTTAATTAGGGCAAGTAGCCCGCTTGAAATAGGAAAAATTGCAAACCCAGCATCATAGTTTCTACACAAAGCCCATTGTAAATCTATTAATGTAAGAGCAAGAGCCTGTGTTTTGGTCTTGTTGTTTGGAGAGGGTTGGGGTTTTTTTTGTACCTGCCTTGGAGTGCTTCTCCACAAGTAAGTATCAAAGACTCTTAATCAAGAATCACTTTAGACTACTCAGCTCATCACGGAGTTACCATCACATGGCATGATAATAGGCAGGTGCTGTTGAAACTTCTGCTTTGTCTTAGGTACTTCAGGATGCCTACCATGTGCTGAAACCAGGAAGGAGATTTCTCTGCCTTGCATTTATTTGTGTCAGCAACCCTTTTCCTTCCAGGTTGGGAACATAGTGATGCTTTATGCTAAGTCACAAGGTTCTGTAATTTGTATTCTGCCAGAATAGGAGATGGAGACACTTAGAGGCTGCCTCATTGTACACTTCTAAATCAGATACAACCTCCATAGCGCAGTGATAGATAAGCTTGTGTTGGAGAGGGTTGGTTTGAAATTTGTGCTAATCTGCACTTGTTGTCTGTCTGTGCAGGCACTATTATCTGTACAGTTTCCAAGTTATCCCTGTTTGGGTGAGGTTATCACTGGCAGCTGGAAGTCTTGCCAGTATCTTGCGGAGAGCATCTGATGTTTTCCCCCTCAGGTCAGACAATACTGCTCTGAATTCACAACACACAAAGCACAGTCCCAGCATAATCTAGCAGGCAGTTGGCCTTGAGCCCTTGAGGTTGTTAAAATGATGGAACTATTCTTTTTTGAGAGGAGCCGAAGGTAATGATAGAAGACACAGATTTCTTTCATGTGGATTACCAACATTTTAAGGTCAGGCATTGTTGCCATTCACTCAGGTTTCAAAAAGTGAGTCCACTGTGTAGCAAAACACTGGAAATGTGGTTTTCCTGGGGAGTATGAAAGCCATGGAATTTTAAGGCTATCAAGATTGGCAGAGATCTAGAAACTTGTGCAAGATACTTGCTCAGCAGTCAGACCCAGAAGAATGTCAGCTATCTGTTTTCCTTCAAGAAACCTGCAGATGGAGTGACTCTTGTGGCTTCTCTTGCCCTTGCCTTTCCCATCAAGTGCAACATAAAGGCCGTGGCCAAAACTGGGTGATGCCAACAAATCAAATTCAACTCCCCGTGGTGTGGATGCAGAAATAGACTGACTAGTCTTCTGACTAATATGCCTCCTTGTTTTACTAAGCATTGGGAGGGTATCATGCCAGTGGGAAGTAATTTGGGTTTATTAGATTTTTATTAAGCTGTCATTATCTTTGTTGTGTGGACTTTAAAGGAAGCACGGGGAAAATCCCTTAACTTCTTTCAAAGGCAAACGGAAGGCTTGTAAAATAAACCAGCTCTCCATCAACTAGTTTGGGCTTCAGGTGCTCTGGATTCGAGGAGGGAAATGGAGGTGGGAAGGTTCCTTTTTCATTCACAGTGGAGTAAAGAGGCTAATGCAAGCACTAGAGGGCAGAAGGATAGAGAAAACTCTTAAAGGAGAAACTTCTTCCAACAGTTTTATTAGCAAAGAAGCCATCTTTTGAAAGAAAATAAATACAAGGAAGACATTTTTGCCTTTTTTTTTTTTTTTTTTTATAGCCACAATGAAAATACCAGCTGCCACAGAAAATCCCTGACAATTAACAATGCAACAAAAGACCTGAAGATCAAGGTCTGTTTCCTCAGGAAGGCTGAAGGTAGGAGGCTGTTTGGAGTTAGTGTGCAGTCCTGAGACACGTGCAAGGTTCAGTAACAGTCCATAGGTCTAACCAGACTTGAAAAGAAGAATAGCAACTTGGCCGAGGTAGAAGTAGATGAAGTGCTTGGTCTCATGCGTCACGTAGCTGCCAAAGTTCCTTCCCACGATGCAGTGCCAAGTGGGATTGTATTTCTTGTCAAATTCCTGCAGAAGAGATGACTAGAAATTCAGCATTTTTGTGAGAATGGTACTAATATTATCTAAGAGGGTGTTTTTGCAGTGATATGTCACTTGTTAACAAGTATCGCTTTTGGAAGCAGGCAATTGCGGAGCAGCATATGCTCCTGAGTGCAAGGATCATCTGTTGCTTCACAACTCATCCTGCTGATGAGTCAGAGCCGCCCCCCCCAAAAAAAAAAAAAAAAAAAAAAGTGCTTCCAAACTGGGAAAGAATAAGCTTCAAACATATGTTTGGGGAAGTAACTTTTCCCCCAAAGTCACACCATGATCTCAAACTGTAACTTGTAAGAGCTTCACCTCTTGTTCTGAATGTCTACATTTTTAGCTATTCTTTTGACTCCATTACCTGTTTTCATTTCAACAAGGACACTGAAAGGACTCTTTATGGAAAGGTCTTTTCCACATCCTTAATACCAAGTCACAAGACCATGTTCTTCCCCCACATTGTCCTCAGGAGTCCTCTGTGACTTTAAGATAAACTCCTGTGTACAAAGTGACTGTGAGTAAAATCGTGCAGGCAGCAGTGATATACTGCAGGATCTAACAGCTGTCAGCTGAAGAGACTCTTTGTGAGGGTGTGCAAAGAGTTTGGTTCTGCTCAACCAAAGTCTTCAACTATGTGCAGCTTCATCAGCTCCCAGTGGGAGGCAGAGAGACAATCTGACAAACTGTAAGCTATGGACCATCTGTTCTGCGTTAGCATGAACAGTTTGTCTTACATGTGGTAGGGATAAAAAAAACCCAAGATCATTTATTACCACTTCCAATATAGCCTCCAAAGAGCCCCTGTGTTTTGTAGCAGCTCAGCAGTCACAGGGACAGTCAGCTGCCACTTGCTGTTTACCTGTACAATGAGACAGGGGCAGAAAAGGCTTGAGTAGAAAGTACTGCAAGAGAAAAACAGAAGGACCTAGAAAAGTCCATGGAAAGGGTGAGGAAAGCAACATAAGGACACTAGCCTGCAGAGAAAATCCAATGTGATTATCTAGTGTCTCTAGAACTCGTTTCTCTAGAGTTACTTGCCCAGCAGCATTTCCCTGCTTCATTTTTCATGTGCATAGAGATTTCACAAGGGCATTATAGGCAAACATTTACCTTCTTTATGTGAGCAGCAATGTCCTTCTCGATGTTGTATTTCTCTAAGGCCTGAGTAGCACACTCCACAGCATCCTGCTGCATCTCCTCTGACATGTCCGCATTCTTGATCACTGCCTTTCGGTCACTCATGATTGCCTGTATTGAGCAAAGAAGGGGAGAATTCAAAGCTGCAGGAGTATTTACCTGCCAGGGTCACCTGCCCAGCAGTCACACAGGGATCATCATCTCCAGTGAGGTTTCGGGCCGTTGCTGTGCCAGAGAAGCAGGCACAGTCCGTGCTTAAAGACAGAGAAACAATGGATTAAAGTCCGGCCACATTAAGCACCCGTTCCCCAGGCGCTCCAGGGGCCAGGAGCAACGCAAGCAGCGATTTCAAGTGTGCGCCGGACACCGCCGCCGGCCGCCGTCCCTGTCCCGCTGGGCAGCAGCTCGACGCAAGCCAGGAACCCAGGAGAGGGCGCAGCTGGTCCAGAGCCCCGCTCCGACCTTATAATGCCGAGGGTGCTGAATGAAGCCAGGCACCCCTCGCCATGGTCTCGGAACTCCGCAGATTACCGGAAAGGCTCCCGCCTGCAGCTGCCGAAGATGCGAGAAGGCAGAGGCGGGCGCTAGGTTAAGGACTCTCGGTGCAGCCGACGGGGCGCGCACCTCACAAGACGGAGCGCAGGGCCCGGGCACCGGTAAGGCTGAAACACAGCAGCCAATGCCCAGGCCGGCCCCAATCCGAATCGATCTTTCCCGGGGATCGCCCTCCCCCAGTGCCCCGCTCTCCGCCGCTCCCTCACCGTGCTGCAGACGCTGCGTGACCGGCGCTGTGCAGAGCGGAGCTGCGCTGCCGGCAAGTCAGTGCGCGCCGCGCCGCCTCCCAGGGCCCCCAGCTCCGCCTCTTGCGTACCGGCCTCCGGGCATTGGTCACCGCCACCGCTCCCCCGAGCGCTCATTGGCCCTGGCGCGGCGCTTTCCCGGGGTTTTACTCGGGCGTTTTCTTTCAGACCGGGATGCATCGCGCCGCCTCCGTTCCTATAGCGACGGGGCCGCCGGGGCGCAGCCCCGACCTGGCCGAGTCAGACCTCCGAGGCTATCCCGGGTCCCTGCCGCAGGGACAGGCAGGGAAGGTGGCTCTTAGCCGTGTATGGAAATGCTCCAGCCCTGGCTCCCGAGCTACTCGGCTCTGGCATTCTCGAGTGATCCCGGACAAAATGCAACTTCCTTAAAGTACCTCGTCCTCTAATGGGTTTTACCGGTGTCCACCGGTTTCTATAAAACACATTTCCACAGACGGTAGGTTGGCTCCAAAGGCCGTTTTATTGCTGCTCCTAGCCCAGGTCACAGAGGCACCGAATTTAACCCAGTGAGCTCTGCCATGGGCCCTTGTTTCTCATTGAACTGGGACAGCTCTTGCAGTAAGGTGCCCTTTACTGAAAGCTCACCCACGTCAGAGGATGCTTGTAAATGGCACTTGATCACCTTTCCTGGTCATGTGTCTGTTTTTAATTTGTCTTTCAGACTAAGTAACCTCTGCTAGAAATCTCACCTGTGTTTACCGAGTACGATCAAGTCAGCTCTAACTGTTCCACCAGACTGAACTGAATCCATCAGACTTCCTAAATCTCATTTAAATAACTCAGCTTTCACAGACCTCACTGTTTTTGGAAGTGTCGCTTTTTTTGTTGTTGTTGGTTGGGTTTTGTTTTAAGTGAACCAAGATGTTTTGGAAAATCCTCAGTGCTTTATTTTGTTCCTTTCACTCTCCCTGGGCTGCTTTCTCCGTATACTCTGGTCAACAGCTAGAAAATTGCTGTAGTCTTCCACAGCTGGTGACTGGTTAATTACAGAACTCTGAACAAACAGCACAGGATGACTTAAAAACAGGCTTTCAAACAGTGGTTGGTGGGACTTCCATTTCCTTGAAGAAATAAAAAAGCTCAAGAGCACTTATCAATCTATCTCACTCCAAATGCATATGTTTTTCATCTTAGCAAAAGCAGCATAACTGCAAGCAAGCTTTTGCTTTTGCAAGCTCTGAAGCAGTGTCAGAGGAATATACTGTCCCCAAAATATTAAAATTGGATAATGTGGTAGTTTTGTCAGTCTGGAGTATCTCAGAAATAACTTCTGACTTCAGCTCCCAGGTTTTCGCATTCCAATTAGAAGAGATGAGATGAGATTCACAGCTTTGCTTTCTGTCTGGCATGTGTTAGGGACAACTCTGAAAGTTATGAAATGGAGGCAACTTGGCTGGTTTAATGCAGCAGATAAAAGGGCATAAGATACGTTGTCTGCCAGCAACCTGAAGAAGCTTTGAGTAGTCTCAAGGCCACACTAAGCAATTAATTTACAGAGCTGTCTTTAATATCTGCAGCACTTGCAATGGTTCCTTGAGTACTTAGAGAGTTTTGTGCTGACAGAACTGAACCGTTTGACAATCTTCAGAAACACCCATGAATCTCTAAGGAGGTGGCTGTGTTTGGTAGCTGCAGGCAAATTTCTGTGCATTTATTAAGAAATGGTTAGCTGAAGGAACAGATGTGATGACGACTGCAAGAAATGTCAGCGTGGGTGAGATACACGTTGTTAACGAGAAACATTAAAGCCTCAGATACATGGCTTTAAAGAGGAACATTAGAGCCTTGCTTGTTAATGCAGAGGATAAAAGTATAATTTCCCTCAGGGCAAAGCCGCAGGGGAAGGCAGAACAAATACACATAGGGGATGATAGCTGGAGTAGAGGAGGTGTGGAAGCAAATTGGGTAATGGATAAGGCATATCATCAGATTCCTCTTGCAGATGGAGGTTAGATTGTAAGCACTTTTCAGCTGAGGCCTTTTTTCACTCTGTGTTGCAGACCATATGGAATCATAGAATCACAGAATCAGTCAGGGTTGGAAGAGACCACAAGGATCAGCCAGTTCCAACCTCCCTGCCATGGGCAGGGACACCTCACACTAGATCAGGCTGTCCACAGCCTCATCCAGCCTGGCCTTAAACACCTCCAGGCATGAGGCTTCCACCACCACCTCCCTGGGCAACCCCTTCCAAGGTCTCAGCACCCTCATGGTGAAGAACTTCTTCCTAACATCCAGCCTGAATCTCCCCATTTCCAGCTTTGTTCCATTCCCCCCAGTCCTATCACTACCTGACAGCCCAAAAAGTCCCTCTCCAGCTTTCTTGCAGGCCCCCTTAAGATACTGAAAGGCCACAATAAGGTCACCTGGGAGCCTTCTCCTCTCCAGACAATCACTGTACCTAGTAGAGATTTTTTCCTGAGGCTCCTAGTTACTATCAAAGCACAGAATAATCATTATTAGCAATAAAACTTCCACTTTATCTGTGCCATAAAACTAAAGAAATCTCCACCTCACACTTCTCTTAATAAGCCTAGAATCTCTATGCTCAGGCTTCTAATATAATTTTATATGTTCTAGATCTTCAGAGTAGTGGAAAAACCTTAGCAGGTGTAAGTCAAGTTACCTCTATGGTCTCCAGGGAAACCAGATACATTTACATCATCTCAGAATCTGGCCTCCTTTTCTTGCTTGTTTGTTTTGGGTTTTTTAAACAAAGCAGATTTATTGTTTTTCTTTTTGACATACCTATTAACCACTGAGAGGAGTTATTTCACAAACACACATTATCTTTGCCTCACTGCAGCTACAAGGAATTTACAGGTAGTGTTATGATTATGAGTCCTTAACTGTATTTATTCACTTGCCAGGGTTTATAAGCTGCATTGTGGCAAAACACTGCAAAGATCTGACACAGACACCTGCATGTCAAGGCCCTGCAGTGAAAGCAGGTGAACAGGCACCATGAAGGGTTTCCCATTCCCCATCTCAGGGTGCAGCCAGGGCCCAGTGAGGCTTTGCACCATCCCGTGGGGTACAGCATCCACCACGAGACACGCCAAGGGCAGGCTGAGGCACTAACATGTTCTGCCTGTTGGCAACTCATCTGGCCTCTGCCAGGGTTTCTGTTTTGGTGGGTGCAGGTGTCTGAGTCAGGGCTGTAATTCCCTTATGAGTGGTGAAGTTGCCACAAACCCCTTCATTAAGGAAATGTATGTTTTCATCCTTGAATGCAGTCTGGGCTGTGGGGAACAAGCATCAGGCAGCCTGTCCTCTCACTGGAGCATCTGGGTATGGGAACAGCAGTGAACTGGTAGTTTTAAGCTTACCCAGTGCTGCACTGGGAATGTGGGACCTTTGTCCAAATTGTTTGGTTGTTGCTTTTAATGAGTTACTTGATATATTGGGTTGGAAGCTCCTGCAGCCATGGCAAATGGCTCTCGTTTTTTCCTATGTAAGTAACATTGTGCCCATGCTCTCTCTGATGGTCAAAGGAAGAGGCCAAGGTGCACAGAACAAATGGAGATTTCTCAAATTGGAAATTCTCTGCTAACATCATGCTTGTTGTATAGTGTGACTTGAGGTTTTTCCTTGTTATTATTTTATACATGCATCAGAAATTATTTGTAGGCTGAGCTGTATTTTTAAAGCTTCAGCACTTGCAGACTCTGAATCTTGGAAAGCCTGAGACTAAACCACTAATCAAGTGTTACAGCCTTGAAGGGAGTTGGATTAGTGGGGTTAAATAGAGACTTTAATTCAGCAGCTTTGAAGGAATTCAAGTCTCATAGTAATTATATGTTTTACACATATGCATATATGTAGACATGTGTATGTCTGTGTGTATATTATGTATGGAAGCTTAAACAAATACTGAAGTAACTGCACAAATAAGAGTGGGGCAAGTGTTTGCTCTCACTTCCTGCCAGAGAAATGCAAAAAAAAAAACCAACCAAAAAACCAAACCCCCAAACCAAACACATTAAAAGAAAAAAGTTCAAGAAAAAATAAATTAGAAAAAAAAAAAAGGCACAAAACCAAACCAAAACCAGTTCAAAGCTTACCAAACATGCAGGGTAGGGAGTGAAAGTGGTTGCTGCCCAGTAGCTGTGATTTCTTATACCAGCATAAACAGCTGTAGGCCTTTTCACTCAGCCTAGGTCTTGCATTAAACACATGGCACATAATGAATGGCCTGAGAGGGAGATTGTCAAAGCAGTTTGTACACATGGTATTAAAAGCAAGCCAGTCATGGCTGAGCCTGATACCAGTACTATTCAAACTCTTTAGTATTTTTACTGTTCTTCAAATCATACTTCCAATGTGCTTGGTGGACTTCTGAGATGTTAAGAAACAATGAGTGTTTTGTCATTAGCCTCTAATTTATATTACCTGTTGCTTGCAAGGATGTGCAAGATGCAGTTCACAGGAGAAATAGTTACTAAGGCCATGCTCAGGACTTCCTCTATCAGACAGCTGGCAGGAGCTGAAGGGACAGATGCACCAAGCTGGTGGTGTTCATTATGCAGGTGTACAGAAAGGTAGGAGTAATGGCTTTTCTCTGCAGAAAGATAGAGAAGATGCACTGTGTAAGCTGGATGACATCAAGTGATTATCTCATGAGGCAAGCTTCTGCCCTGAGGGGAAGCGTGTGCCTGCAGTCACAGAGGAGCCTTCCTTCTTTCTCCTCTCAGGCTCTCAAGAGCTGTAACAGCAAACTTAGAACTGGTGTTTAGCAGCAACCTGTTCCAGTAATATCAGGGCTGTTTTCTAGCAAAAATCCAGTGTGACTCAGCACATCATCATCTTCTAGTGCATGGAGTTACTGGAATCAATGGTGATTCTTCTATCTCCATGTGCACCCATGAAGAGACCTGTTGTTCAGCTTTTTACTGCATTCTTTATGCCCTGAAAGTGAATGGTTCAGACTTTACTGGAATTAATGGTGATTCTTGTATCTCCATGTGCACCCATGAAGAGACCTGTTGTTCAGCTTTTTACTGCATTCTTTATGCCCTGAAAGTGAATGGTTCAGACTTTACTGGAATTAATGGTGATTCTTGTATCTCCATGTGCACCCATGAAGAGACCTGTTGTTCAGCTTTTTACTGCATTCTTTCTGTCCTGAAAGTGAATGGTTCAGACTATCTGGTTGTAGTTTGCTGCAGCATCCTTCTCTCAGCAGGTCTCTAGTCTCTCTCAGTGAGCTTTGGCTTCTCTTGCCTCTATTGGGAGGTTCTGAGATGAAGCCTTAGTGTTCTCTGCCAGGATGACAGTGACATTTGTTTTCTAGAGCAGTCTTACCCATTTGCCCAGCACAGGACCCCTTCCTGTGACGGTCTCCTGGCCTCTGAGCCAGTAAGGCAGTGCCAAGGCAGCTTATTTTCTTCTTGGTGCTTTGCTATATAGCTTTACAACCATTCTTTACAGTGCCTGAACTTTCTATGACAAACATCCCATGTGGAAGCTGGTGGCTGAGGTGCTTGCCCCAGTTGTGTCCACAGAATTTGAGGTACATGCTACATGAGGGCAGCAGGCTGAGCCTGATGGTTGACTCTTTTCCCCTCAAGATGGAAATTTTCTAAGCCAAAACCAATACTGAGCAGCAATAAAAGCATCTAGAGATGTGTGCTCAAAGGTATTTTACTTCCAGGATATTCTCCTAAGAGTCTGAGGAGTGGTTTCTACAACTCCCAGATCTAAAGTCAAAGTTCGTCATCTTTATAACCAAATTACAGCTAGTAAAACTGTGACACTGAGGTGATGCTTGCAGGAGTTTGTAGAATCTGGAAACAGATAAAAGGTGAAGCTCTATCCAGAGCAGTATCTGCTAATCACACTGCTTCATCTAATAAAGCTGTTGCTAGCTTCCTACTAGCAATGTCTGCCTGCAACATGGAAGAGAACCAGCATGTTCGTATTTATTTTACAGCATCTACTCCTGTGCTTGAAAAGTCCTTTCTCAAATTATGTACAACTCCAGGAATTTTATTCAGAAGAACAAAAGTATGAAGTGGGAAAGAGAAGGTAGGCCATACAGATATGGAGCAAAGACAAAAAATGGAAATATTCAGTAGAAGCAAAATATTTGACCAAATCCTTTTCTCAAAGTGTCTTCTCTTCCAAAATGAAGATAAGTTCTGTCCGTACATCACATTGGTACTCTGCAGTGTGATGGATTCCTTCTCCATACCAGACTCTGTTACTTCTGACAGGCTCAGAAGCAGACAGGAACCACAGATGAGGAACTGGCAAATCCAGACTTCTGAAATCTCATTTTCCTGACAAGCTTCTTGAGAAAAGAATATATAGTGTTCTGGGGTTTTTCATCATTACCTTTTGAAGTTCTTTCTAGGGCCTTCAGTATCTTTAAGAATTAACATCAAATTCACTTTGTTAAATAAAAGCACTAAAGTCACCTGTCATGCTGCCTTAGCTTCCTAAAGATAGGATATTTCAGCAGCACTACTAAACTTCTTACATCTTCCTTCTTCCCTACATTGTCTTGCAAGTGCTCCTCTCTTGATGACAATGCCAGGGTATTTCAGCTGTGATTGCACAAAACTTTGTTTCCCAAATAAAACACCAAAATGGTGTTTGCGTCCTGGGCTTTCACTGAGAGCCCTGCAGGAAAAGTGTCTCATTCTTCTAGCTTTGGTAAAGGGATGTTACCTGACAGAAAACAAAAGGAAAGTTGTGTGAGATTAACTTTAAGTCTCCTTACAAGTAGTACAACTTAGTAAAATTGCTTCTCCAGTTTTTTCTGAGTATATACAGGCAGCTTCAGCTTCCTGAGGAAGTAAAAGAAGTTAAGACCTGTCTGACTGCTTGTAATCAGTTGTTCAACATGTGCTGTAACTTCAGAGTAAGATTAGATTCTGTACTGCTTTTGGACTGGTGGATTGCAGACTCTTTTATACAGATGGGTACAATAATTTATTTTAGTATGTCCTTATGTCTAGAATCTATTTCTCAAAGTAAATGCAGCTATGGTGGGTTATATTCCTCAAGCTGATCCAAGCAAGATTAAGAGATTTTTATAAGCAAGACAATACCTGGTGGGGCTACAAAATATTCCTCTACTTTCTCTCTGGCATTTTTCATCAGCTCTTTTGTGCAGTTGCCTTCTGTAACATCATCACCTCTGAGATACAGACACCTGAAGAACAAAGATTATTAGTCTGTCATTAAGCTATTTGATGAATATGAAGTAGGAAGTGTGCCCTAGCTCTAAAACTGATTTTGGTTTTAAATAAGCAGTAAGACAAGTAGTGTAGTACTATGAAGCAACTAAGAATGCTGCTGACAGGTACTTGGGGGGCAGTGTGTGCAAACCACTGAGTGGCAAGTAAGATACACAAAGGAAGGGGAGTTCATCCTTGCTGTGATTACGCATAAGGATCATAGCTGCTGCCATTCAGCAAGACTTGGACAGGCTGGAGGGTTGGGCAGGGGGAAATTTAATGAAATTCAGCAAGGACAAGTACAGAGTCTTGCACCTGGGTATTACCTCAGGTATCACTATAGATTGGAGACTGATCTGTTGGAAAGCAGTGAAGGGAAAAAGGATTTTCATGTCCTAGTTGATGGGAGATTGACCATGAGCCAGCAATGTGCACTCGTGGCCAGGAGGGGCAATGCCATTCTGGAGTGGATTAGAAAGGCTGTGGTTAGTAGGTCGAGAGAGGTTCTGCTGCCCCTCTGCTCTGCCCTGGTGAGGCCACATCTGGAGTACTGTGTCCAGTTCTGGAACCCCCCCAGTTCAGGAGGGATACAGAACTGCTTGAGAGCCTCCAGCACAGAGCCACAGAGATGCTGAAGGGAATGGAACAGCTCTGTTAGGAGGAGAGCGTGAGGGAGCTGGGGCTGTGCTGCTGGGAGAAGAGAAGACTGAGAGGTGACCTCATCAATGTTTATAAATATCTGCAGGGTGAGTGCCAGGAGGCAGGAGCCAGGCTCTGCTGGGTGATGCCTGATGACAGGACAAGGAGCAACGGATGAAAATTGAGGCACAGGAAGTTTCATTTAAACATGAGGTGGATTTTTTTTCTCTGTGAGAGTGACAGAACACTGAACAGGCTGCCCAGGAGGCTTGAGGAGTCTTCCCTCTCTGGAGATATTCAAAACCCACCTGGACGCGTTCCTGTGTGATCTGGTATAGGTGATCCTGCTCTGACAGGGGGTTTGGACTGCATGAGCTTTGGAGGTCCCTTCCAGCCCCTGACATTCTATGATTCCTTCCACACAGAACTGTGGTAAGACTTTTCTGTAAGCAAAAGGGCAAAATGCCCCTTGCACCCCATGCAGCATGCTTCCAGGGTAGTGGGAGACGAGGAGCAAACAAAGTTACAAAAGCAAATAGTTTGATACATTAACAGGTAAGAATGAAATTCATTACCTGTCCTCCAGGACTGAATCCATTGGTTCTATGCCATCGGTGTTTACTTCATGGAGCTGATCAGCAAACTGGATGGCTTTCTGCAGCCGCTCTACGCCCTCTGAATCGCGGAAATCGACCAAGGCCAGGCGCTCCAAGTGATCCAGCACTTCCACCGTCACTGCCTGCTGTACGAGAGACAAACACGGACACCAAAAAACCAGGGCGAAGCTGAGCAAGTTCAACATAGTGCTGCTAGCCAGTTTTAAATACAAACTGGTTACATGGCAAGACTCTGAGTTTACACTTGCGAGGACCCGTGGATTTCTTGTTCTTTCGTAGAAAATTATCTTTATTCGAACTCGAGAACTTCTCGTCCTGTTCTCCCGCCTAGCCATGGGCCAACCGGGGCTGCCGCTCCTTCCTGCGGCTCAGCCCGAGGCAGAGCGGGGCTGGCAGAGCGGGACTGGCAGGCAGGACGGCCCGGAGCCGTATTTCGGGTAGGCACTCGCCTCTCCTCTTTTCCCCCGAGCGCTGCCCTACCTGCGGCGACGGCCGCTGCTCGCCGTGCTGCCACGCCGGGAGCGGCGGGACCGGCCCAGGGGACGCGGCGGGCGCCATCAGCACGGCCCGGTCAGGTGGGACCCGCAGTGGCAGTCGCCCCTCGCGGNCGGTGCGAGGGCGCCGTGCGGGCCGCCGCCGCCGCCGCGATGAACAGCGTGGGCGAAGCTTGTACCGAGCTGAAGCGTGAGTACGACCAGTGCTTCAACCGCTGGTTCGCCGAGAAGTTCCTCAAAGGCGAGAGCTCCGGGGACCCCTGCGGGCAGCTCTTCAAGCGCTACCAGATCTGCGTGCAGGTGCGTGCGGCCGGCTCCAGGCTCTGTCTGCCTGGGCTATGCAGCCCGCGGTGGGAGCTGCCGGCCGGCTCTTGCTACCCGGGTTGTTGCTGCTGCTGCTGCGGCACACGAATACTCTCACTCCACTCGTCCTTTTTTCCCCTGGTCACTTTCTGCCCCAAGTGTTAACCCCACCGGAGTTATTTTTCATATTGTTCTCTTGATAGCCCCGGATAGCTGGCACCCCACCGTAGTGCTCTGACTTTTGTCTCCTGGTTCAGTCAGCCATGACATACTGTACTTTACAGGTATCTCGTACTGATGTCATTAATGTAATTTACTACGCCTGCTGGGTTAGAGGCTGTAAGAGTGTTCACATGGTAGGATCTGGGCTATAGCTCAGGCTGAGCTCTCGGTCCGTATATGAACACCTCTCACTGAGTCTTTATCCAAACCACTCTTATGACTACTTTCTCTGCATTGTGTTTTGTGCCACAGATCACATCACTTAGTACTATAAAGATGTATTGAGTTTCATTTTTTGTTTTCAGAAAGCAATCAAGGAAAAGGACATACCCATTGAAGGCCTGGAGTTTATGGGCCCAAACAAAGGAAAAACTGAAAACTCCTCTTGACCTCATCTGGATGGATGGAATCACTCATATGGGCCTTTGGACTAGATGCCATCAGCAGGCATGCAGCTGGATGCAATCCAGATCACACCTTTGTTAAGCTGCTTTCTGGCAAGCAGGAAGTCTCTGCTTGTAAAAACAAATGGCAACCATAAAACAACACAACAAAGAGGGAAAAAAGACTGGATCATGTGGTAATTCTGCCTCCTTTACAGGGAATTTTGGTGGTGGTGGTGGTGGTTTAGCATCTAAGTGCATGAAAAGCCATTTGAACTAACTTCCTGTTGAATGTACTCTAATGGGAGAATGCTTACTAGACTGGGCTGGCACAGCGGTTGCTTTGTGACTGATTTTTCTTGCTTATTTGTATAACACTTGAAACTGTTAAAGAGAGTATGAAGGAGGTTGATTTACTTTGTCTTGTCTCTGTGCTGCTGAATTTTGGTGGAAGACGTTTGCTTTATGATACTGAATGCTGAGGGGCTAAAACATTTTGTATCAGCAGCAAAGTGATGTAAAAGCACTCTATTGGACCAGCAATAATTCAGATGAAATAAATATAACTAGCTTCTATTTTGTTCAAGTAGATAACTGTGCAGTAGAATCTGATTGTGACTTCTAGGTGGGATGGGGTGGCCTGCAGCAGAAGCTGACAGAAGCGGACACTTAGTGGAGAGGCAACTTCTTCAGAACTTATCTGAGGTACTGAAACAATCCTGAACTGGAATTCCCTCCTCTTTAGCATTATTTATTCCTGCAGTAGAAGTGGAGAACAGCCTTGGCTGTACTTTCCACACTGCCACAAAGCTGTGTGGATTGTGGCCTAGTACTGGCCACAATCACTGCCACACTTGTGATAGTTGAAACGTGTTGAATGAGGAAAATGTTGGGTTGAAGCTTGACAGCTGCTAGTGTTAAATGCCCCAACTGTTGCTTGGGGATCTCACCTGCCCTCAGAGCTGCTCCTGAACTCGGTGTACTTACACCAAGAAAAGCAGAGGGAAGATAATTTGTGCTGGCTTGTTAAACTGCATCAACTAAAAGAGGTGTTTAGAAGCAAGGGATCAGGATCCACCCTGTCCAGTAGCCCTGTGAGCACTGTGGCAGAGGAGGAGACTTGAATCAATCCTGCAACAGGGATAAGGAAAACCTGTCCTCTCTTACTACACCAACAGAGGTGAAATAATAACAAATAATATGGCCTAGGGATGAAAGAGAAATCAAATTCCTAGTTCTAGAATTACAGTGAGGACAGTTAGGGCAGTGTCAGTACAGGGATTACATCTGTGGCACTGGAAAAGCAAGTGTTGAACCTTAAGCTGCTGGGTCATTCAGGTGTAAATAAAGATAAGGTAAGGGAAAGGTCTAAGAGCACAGTAAACAGCATTTTGGAGACTTTCAAGTATACAGCTTTCTTCATGTTTTTTGGGGGGTTTGTTGCTTTTCTATGATCTTTGTGCAAGAATAAATGTAGTGGTTTTCTCAGCTTTAAACCCAACTGTGCCCATCAGTGCCTTTTTCTGTGCTGTTAACACAGAAAAGCTTGTCTTAGCAGTCATTTTACTAGCAAACAGATTAAATCAACTGCATTGAAACATGCAGAAAGGCATTCTGCAGCACCTACTTTGAGATTCCACCAGCCATCCACCACTCCTTTCAGCAGCAAGATACCAAGTCAGCTGCTTCATCACTCCTTTTCGAAAACATAGTATTGCTGACAGCCAATGTCAAACAAATAGAGTTGCAGAAGGAACTGGAAAAGGGTTGATGTGCAGAGAAGAAAAACTTCATATGGTACTAGAATAAACTCAGGGCTTTAGAGTTTGCCATTAACTATGGAAGATGATTAAGCTCTTCCGGGTTGAGAAGCTTCTGACACACTATGTAATACAGATGTATGTAATGGAGCAGAAGTTGTGTTTTCATTGGTAACACCTGTAATGAGGCTTTGTACATGTGCTGTACCAGACTGGCACTTTATGAAAAAGAGTTGTGAGCAGCATACACACTAACAGCATACAAAGTTTGAGAGATGAACATTGTGAAGCACACAGAGCTTAATTAAGTCTCTTTGCTGCCACTCCTTCTCTAGAAGCTAAGAGAAATTTGCCTTTGTGACTGTTAGTAAATGCTGTAATTGGAAAATGTTTAGCCTGATACCTGTTCATGTGCTGCAAGCTGTGGATTTACAGTGATCAGTTAAACCAGACATGATTAATAAACTGAGTAACATCCTGTGCTGTGTGTCTTTGCTGTTGGTGTCATCAGATACACAAGCAGGTATTAACATTCAGGCAGTCTCTGCTCCTATGCTGTATCCTGTGGGAAGCCTCAATGTTTAATGTTTTGAAGAACTTCTAAAGACTCAGATTAACAAAAAAGTCATATCCTAAATTCAAGTTCAGAGTTGTTTATTTAGAGGACCTCAACACAAGCACAGACAGAGGCCACAAGGCCATTCAACTTCATTGCAGAAGGAATGTTGTTTCTTACATGAGACTTCCCTAAATGGTGGCACCCACACAACATTCTGATCCAAGACAGGAAGAGCCAAAATTCTGCCTGTGGTCAGGATCTTAGTTTTAATCTTCATAACCAGTTGGAAGAGCATTAACATGGGGGTTGTGGAACAGAGTTTTGACACCATCACCCCAGGGAAAACGCTGTTGAGAGAAAAAAAAAAATCAAGTAAGCCAGGGGCAGCTAACTGAATGATCTGTATAGCACAGGGCATCAACAGCAAGACGGACTCAAGAGGACTCAGACAATGGGCTAATGAATTAAGCAGGTTGGCATCTGTTCCTGAGCTGTTGCAAAATAGTCCATCTTAGCTAGAAGCCACCATCTCCAGACAAAATCATCTTTGCTCTTCCTCAAATGCCAACAGTACTATACTATGGAACTCCAGTTTTGAGAATTTGGGATCTTCTCTGTTAGGTTTTAGATCTGTATTAGTTTAGAGCTTATGAATATCATGGGTTCTTCATCTGAGCTGTGAGGAACTCTTCTGCTGCCTCAGAAACATAGCCATGAGTCACAATCATGGCTATGTATGCAGCACCTCACAGACAAGAAAATGAGATGCTGTAGTTTTCAGGTGAGGCTGTGCAGTCAAAAGGAAATGAAGGGCCTTTTAAAAAAAGGCAGGGGGAGATACCTTGGTTCTGATCCGGAGATGAGCATAAGGAATGAACTCAGGTCTCTCGTGCTCTTGCTGTGCTTTCAGGTAGCAGTTCAGCATGCAAACAGCAACGCCAGGCAGAGCCACAACGAAAGTCAACATCTTCCATAGGCGGGCTAGTAAGAAGCATAACATGAAATAGAACAATAACCACCATCAGCGTTAGTGACCCGAGAGCATACTACATGCAATTAAAAAGGAATTATGCTCCATGTCCCTTGTCAGAGCACAAAGTCTCTCCTTCTCGTTTCTAAAAGGAAGAGCTCCTCTTTCTCGCGGGGCTCCTGGGCTCATGGTCCAAGCCTCAGCGCTCCCAGGGAACCCCACTGCCATTCGCCGGGACCTGCCGAGCGCCCCAGTTTCGCGACACAGCCCCGCCAGAAGCAAAAAGGGCAGTGGCTGTCAAGGGCAGCGGTGCACCGCCCGCAGGCCCCAGCTACGCCCGCGCTCCGAAGATCCCCGTTATCCCTCCGCCACCCTCGTGGGCGGCAGCCGACATGCTCCGCCCCGGCAGAGAGCGCGGGGTGGCGGCCCCGAGCAGCAGCCGGGAGACCTTTCCGAGCGCCGCCATTGCCTCAGCGTCCCCGGGCGCCCACCGGAAATGGAATCGACGGCGGCCGGCAGGGGACAGAGCAGCTGCGCGCGCCGCCACCCGCGCACGCGCACTGCGCCTCCGCCGCGAGCCTGACCTTGAGCGCCGCGCGCTGCGGGCGCCGTGCTGCGCGTGCGCGGCCAGTGAAGGGCGAGCGGGGGGGGCCGTTAGTGACGTAGCGCGCGGTGTGTCCCTGTCGTGGCAGGAGGAGGCTGCCGTGGGCGGCTTCAGAGCTGTGGGAATGGGCAGGGCGTGGGACAGCGCTGGGGATGTCTCGGGTATGATGGACCGAAAAGCGCCTCGAGCGGGGCTAGTTGAGAGCCGAGACTGCCGTGAGGGGAGCCGGAGTGAAGGAAGGCGGTCCTCAGGTGGGGCCTCTGGAAGTGCCTGGGGGCTGTCAGGCTTGGCCATAGAGAAAGGGATTTGCAATGGGGCGGCCGTGGTGGCTAGCAGTGGTTTGCCTTAGTTCGATTGAAGGGCCGCACCAAGTGAGACCTGTGTGGTCACACAGCTCTGCAGAGCCAAAGGAAACATGTATAGCATCACGGACAGAGAAAGTTGAGAGGGGACGTCTCCAGCTGTGGATGGCAGTGAGTTTCAGAGGCTATACTCAGTGAGGTGGCCTAGGAGACGGCCCTGGTATTCTCTGTAGGCTTCCCTGCCTGTGAAGCGATTGCACAGCTGTGTTTGAGTTTCTCCTATGCAACAGCAGACAAGAGCTGTTAGATTAATGTGAGTTTTTCACAATGGGGACCAGCCCCATCACTGGCATAGAAAAACCATTTCAGTCATGACAGAAAAAAAATACAGTAATGAAAAGTAGTTTTGTGGCCACCGATGTGTTTTTTAATTACTTGGATTCTTTGGATGATTCTGCTGAAACAGTAACATCACTTGGGTGAACACGAGATCTGAAAAATCATAATTTGAACATATCTAGCACTTATGTTATTCTTTATTGGAGCCTGATGGTTGGTTGACCTTTGGTAGATGGAAAATGCATTTTCCAACACTTTAAAACCCAGCAGTAAAATGAGAGGACTCATGTAGCACATGTAGAGACTGAAACAGAATGGGAAAGCAGAGCAAAAGGGCTTTCAGGAAGAGATGGTGGTAAGGTTTGATCTGTCAGGGAGCGACATGAAGGAATTCTGTTTTCATTATAACAAGATGCATTGGGATGTTTGTGTCATATGAAGCAGTTACCCATGCAAGATGAAGAGGAGCTGCAGGGAGGTGCACAAGGTCGGTCCTGGCACAGTGCTGCCTTGGCACAGGGGTACGTTTCACTTTGGTCCCACAACACCCAGCCCTTTTCTGTTAGCAAGACCCAATCATGTAGCATGGCTGGGTTGCTGTGACAGCATGGTTGGTTAGGTGGTGGGGAGCTGTGTTTGCTGCTGGAGACTGGGATTCCTTTCCCCTTTTTCACCAGGAGCAGGGCTTGTGTCCAGGCATCCAGTGTAGCATATTAAGAATGGTGAGGTGGCCAAGATCTTGGAAGGCTGTTGTGAAGCATACCCTGACTTTAAAATATTGCTCAGTTGTTTATGTTTACTGTATCTTTACAGTGTAATGTGTTCATAAATACTTTGGTTTCTCTGTTATCTTTGTTATTAAATCATAATTGCCTCTTCCAGTAACTTGCATTCATATTGTTTCATTTGATAATTTTAAAAACAGTCTTTCTTCCATACTGAAAGGAGAAGTCATTCCCTTGTGGCAGTGTGTGTACCCACAGGAGAGTTTTGTCTTCATTGATGTGACACATTTTGTACTGTGCAGATCTGAACCCACTGCAGCTCACCACATGCACCTACATTTGCTTGACTAGATGAGGTTGAGAATGTTATGTCATTAACTCAGAATGGAAGTAGAAAAAGGCAAAACTATGCTTTCAAGAATGCATTTGAAATTAAGTTCCCATGCTGAGTACTGTGTTGGGCTCTTCTACCAAGGAACAGGACAAGAGGTGATGCCCTCAAGATGTGCCAAGGAAAGTTTAGATTGGACATTAGGAATTTTTTTTTTTACTGAAAGAGTACTCAGGCATTGGAACAGGCTGCCCAGGGAGGTGGTGGAGTCACCATCCCTGGAGGTGTTCAAAAGAGAGGTAAATGTGGCACATTGTAACATGGTCTGCTGGTTCTGAAGGTGCTGGGCAGAAGATCAGGCTTGATTATCTTAGAGGTCTTTTCCAATCTCAATAATTCTATTATTAAGTTTTTGTCCACGATGGAGGCAAATTTTTGCCTTTCTCCCCCTGCATCCTTTGGATTCAGACTTACGAGACATTTGAAGATGAATTTGTGTGTGAATTTTCTTGGGAACAGAAGATAGAAAAATTCCTTTGTATAATACTTGAGGAAAACAAGATTAAATTGTGTGTCCTAAAGCAAATTATGGTGAGTTTATAGCAGGAGTTAACATAAACAAAACTTCTCTTGTTTGTAGCAGAAAGAACTGTAAGCAACAGACGCTAGTATTTGCAAAGGAGAGGAAAAAAAGATTAGCAAAACAAGAAAAAGTTATATTTGGGATGAGGAAAGATGCTCTCTAAAGTGAAAGTAACTTGAGCTGTACTGCTGCAATAGCCTGAAAAGCTTGTGCAGGTGCTCAGTAGGAGGCAGGAGCAACCAAAGTGTGCTTCTCCCTTACTCACAGAATCAGCCAGGTTGGAAGAGACCTACAAGATCATCCAGTCCAACCTATCACCCAGCCCTATCCAATCAACTAGACCATGGCACTCATTGATTCTCCCTGACCTTTCACTCCTGTCTGGAGGATGGTTACAAAGGGTAGTACGTAGCAGTGATGACTCTCAGCACAGCTGACCAAGGTTAAAAGAAATTCCTTGTTTCCTCTTCCATCCGTGGAGCTCCAGGCAGTTGACAGAAACGGAGTTCAGGTCTGTCCTGAACATCAGCATGGTTGCAGTTTCACTACAGTCTGAGTTGCGCTGATTTTAAATGAGACTTTCTTTGGCTTCATGATCCCAACAGTTGTGATTAATCTTTGTTAGTTGTGTCAGGACTCTAATGGGTGTGATTCACCACTTCTTGGGGAATAATGGCAGAAAGACACAAAAGAGTCCCTGTGAAAAATTTCTTGTTAAGACAGCCAGGTCTTTGAAGAAACCTAGGGGTATTGAAAGGCGTTGTGAAGGATGTCTTGATGTAGCTGTATGGACTATGTTTAACTGTGCAGTAAGAGCTGCTGTCACTGTGGTGACTGCACTCATCCTGACAGCATGTGTTTTCACAAAGGTGAGAGAAATATCGATGGCTGAACAGACAGCTCTGTCTGGGTTATTGACCTGTGGCATGGGAACCCCTCCTGCACTCACTGGTCTGCACTGCTGCCTTGCAGAAGGGTCTTGGTGTGAGTTTTTCCCAAAGCTGACCTGTTTGAGAGGGGTAATGAACTAGAAACTAGCTTATCACCTTTAAAAATGCAGTCCTAAATCCAGCCTTTTGAGGAAGCTTCAAGAAGTAGGTTGTTCAAAAAGATCCAGTAGCCTGAGGGAGCTTTCTGGGTGTGGAAACACTGCAAAGTTAGCACTAAAACAAGGGAAGGGAAGTGGGGGAGTTGGAAATAAGTGCTCATAGCACCTGGAGAAGGCTGCGTTCAGTGTGGTGCTGGGACAGGTGGGAGTCAGGCCAGAACTCCTGTCATCTCACTTGGTTGCCCAGTAAAGGTCTCCTGCTGGGTTTGCAGCACCTGATTAGAACACTTTGGATCATTTAACTGTTCAGTTTAGCAAAAGTGGCATGATTGCAGTGAGCTGGTGTTCAGCAGAGGTGAAGCTGACTCACTAAGCTGAAAATGAATGTTTGTAGCATGAAATAAAGCTTGGGTTTGTGTCTGTTGGGCACAGAAGTGCCTGTGAAAGCACAAAGCCACAACCTTCAGGTATTGACCCTAAGTTTGAGTCCATCATCAGTAAGTTTGCAGATGACACCAAGTTAGGAGCAGAGGTCAGTCTGTTGGAGGGTAGGAGGGCTCTGCAGAGGGACCTGGACAGGCCGGATGGGTGGGCAGAGGCCAATGGGATGAGATTTTAACAAGGCTGAGTGCAGGGTTCTGCACTTTGGCCACAACAACCCTAAGCATTGCTACAGGCTGGGGACAGAGTGGCTGGAGAGCAACCAGGCAGAAAGNGTCCAGAGAAGGGCAGCAAGGCTGGGGAGGGGCCTGGAGCACAGCCCTGTGAGGAGAGGCTGAGGGAGCTGGGGATGTGCAGCCTGCAGAAGAGGAGGCTCAGGGCAGACCTCATTGCTCTCTACAACTACCTGGAAGGAGGTTGTAGCCAGGTGGGGTTGGGCTCTTCTCCCAGGCAGTCAGCAAAAGCATGAGGGGACACAGTCTCAAGTTGTGCCAGGGCAGGTTCAGGCTGGATGTTAGGAGGAAGTTCTTGCCAGAGAGAGTGATTGGCATTGGAATGGGCTGCCCAGGGAGGTGGTGGAGTCTCCATCCCTGGAGGTGTTGAAGCAAAGCCTGGATGGGGCACTTGGTGCCTTGGTCTGGTTGGTTGGCTAGGGCTGGGCGATAGACTGGACTGGATGATCTTGGAGGTCTCTTCCAACCCGGTTGATTCTATGACTCTAAAGCTTAGTGATGTTTGAGATAGGGAGGTTCCACTGTCAAGAGTCAAAGGCCATTTCCCAAAGACTCTCTTTATCTTTTTCTTGTTTTTCTGTAGCCGCAGTGGTGGCCAGCGGGGAGAAGGGGCCGGGGACAGCAGCGCAGCTCGCTGTGCCGTGCCGAAGCCCTGGGTTTGGCCACTCGGGGCCGCAGGCTACCGGAGCAGTGCCGGCCCGGCCCGCCTGGTGGCAAACTGCTGTCGCTGGAAGCGCCTCTCCGCTCAGGAGCTGCGGGGAGAGCAAGCATGCTCCCTGGGATTTCGCTGTAATCTCATCTCTTCTGCGTTTTCAAGTTTTCAGGGACCTGCACATCCCTCTCGAATAGCAACGCTTCCTCCATCAGATGCTATCTTATCAAATGCCGAGTCCGTGCCGCAGAGATAGCGTTTGTGTCTCAAACTTCAGAGTTTCTCGGGGGGTTCTTCATCTTCTCCCTGTTGTCCTGGAACTGCAGAAATCAATATTCTGCCATCTGTAAATCCTTTGTTCCCCTTTTCACCAGGGCTTTATCAGCTTTGTAAGTGAGGGAGGGAGGGGGGAAGAGGGCGTTGAGAGAGCCATTGTCCCTTCTCTCGAGAATGATCTGGAAGTACTATGCAAATCTTCATTTGAAGACCCTGGGAACTGGGGGAGGGCTTTAGCTGCGAGCTCAGTAGGAGGGGAGCTCTGCATCCCTGCTCACACACTCCTGCTTAGTTGCAAGGAGCTGGAAAGAGTGTTTTGAACTAGCAGCAGAGACATTTTGCTCTTTGTGCAGCTCTGTGAGGCTTTGCACTCTGGCTTTGTGGTGCTTTTCTGCATGCTTCTCCGTGTTTGCATGAGAATTGGTTAGAGGAGAGATCTAAGAGCTGTGATTAACAGTGATGAAGACGGAACGATGCAGGGTGCAGCACCCCTCTGGCCTCCGCACCTCGCGCCGTGGAGTCTCCCACCAAGCGGCGGTGCAGCTCCAGTGGTGCTAGGGCAGTATAGCTCAGCTGGTGGTGTTTGTGGGGTGCACCCACACAGTTTTAGTGAACAAACGATTCCGCTGGTCAGGAGTAGTGGAGTAAAATAGTTTTGCACTTCTCAAATTATCACGTTGTAGCCAGGTCTTAAAAAAACGTCCTCTTACAGGGACAAAGCCTGACAGATCAGGACCTTCTTTCTGAAACCCTGTGGTCTGTCCCGGCTGGGTTCAGAGCTCTCTGTCACCTGTTTTGTATTAGGGCAGGGTCACACTAACTACCAGTTTCCTGTAAGCTGTGTAGGGTCCTTCTCAGGCCTCATGGAAAGGGAATGTCCTGACTGCACAATAACATGGGCGAGCAGGGCAACGGGGGAGGGAGAGCGCAGATTCGTATCTAGGCGTTTTTTGTGTTTATAAGCTACCATAAAGGCAGTCAGAGTCTTTTGGATTTTCGGACCTTCATTTTCAGGGCATCCGTCTCATGGTTTATTTTTCAAACCTTGAGGGGTTTTGCATTCCAACGGACTAAAAATTTCTTTCAAGCAGTGACAGCTCTGGAAAATACACCACTGTTTTCTCTCTCCTGGGCAGCTGAGAAGATGCAGTCTTTTAAAAATCTCTTCTCTGTCAAAGCCCTGGGAAAAAATGTCACGAAGCCCGATTCTCTGTTACCTGCCTCGTTATACCCAAAGCAGCGGTGTTTTGTTCTGGAAGCACTTTGCTGCTTTGCAGAGGGAAAGTGCACCACCAGCATGCTCTCATATGCACCACTGGGTCTAGCTCTGCTCTTTTTCTCGTGTGACAGCTGACTCAGGTGAGCATCCCCTGGAACGGTGCTAGCTGGAAGGCAGCCTGGACATGCCATTTCTCTCCTGTAAGGGTTCCCACTACCTGTGTAGCCGCTTTGCTGAGTACACTTGTTTGCACTGGGCTAGTGTATGAATGCACATTCTTCTCGCCCACTCTTCACATATGCATGCAAACACACGGGCGTTCTCAAGTGCACACATCCATTCCCTTTCTCTCACATACATTTGTGCACATACACAGACCTTTTTGAAAGCTCCTGTTTTCAGAAAGGTTTTATTTATAGGTCCTGCCTGGTTGTGAATGTGAAAGGGAGAAAGCCCCTCAGAGGGTTCCTTTCATGTGTAAATCAGCCTAGGCTGAGAGCATTGGGGTCACTGAGAGGAGGATTTCACTCTTAATTACTCAGAGAGAAAGCAGGCAGGGGACTTTCTCAAACTAATAGGGTTGTTCTCTGTTGGGGAAAGCAGCTTGAGATGCCCAAGTTTCTCTTGCATCAGACTTCAGGCTCTGATTCACAGGCCTCTTCTGCCAGTAGCAAGAGCTGGTGGCTGTGTGACACCGGGAACAAAAAGTTCAGCTTCCCAAACAGCTTACTTATTAAAGATGGTTATGTTCATTCTGATAATTGGGTGTTCTTTTGAGACCAGTGGAAGAACTGACCTAGTTTGCTTTATTTTTATGCCACTTTTATTGAAAACTTTTTAGCCTGGACTGCGCATATCTGTGACTCCATTTGAGGAACACAGCATTCTAGACCTGACAGCTCCCACCTCTCTGCCAAGCAGGAAAACATTGTTTAGAGATTAGTCCAGTGAGCAAAGCTCTGAACTTGGACTTAAAACCAGCACTGAATTCCCAATTCAGCTACTGAATGCCTTTATGACCTTAGTTGCTAAATGATGTAATCTCATCTCTAGAACGGGACAAGAGTCAACAAAGGTTGTGATACTCTGGGTAGTAAGACTGTGAATGCCAAGGTAAGTGTGGGCAATGAGCATTCCCTGGAATGGGATGGAAACATAAGATTCCCCTGCTGAAGCAGCATTGTGGTCTTCTATCCACTGACGCACAACCGAGTCTGGAAATGCGCTGCAGAGCCGGGAACACTCCTGTCACACCCTAATCACATCACAAGCTACTCTGTTCTCTACAGGAGCTGCTGGACCTGCTTGTACAACCACACGCTGTTAAAAAGTGCGACTGTCAGTAGTTCCAGGGAAGAGATCTGTGTCGTCAAGTGCACACACGCACACAAGTGTATTTTTTTAGCTTTAGCTGACTCAGTTAATTCACATCCTCTCCTCTCTATCTCCTTTTCATGTGGCCTCTGCTTTTCTGGATAGGAAATGGATGCTTTGAGGGCTGAATACTCCCAGCCTGCGCACAACAGGCCCCCTAGAACTCTGATAGAGGATTCCTAAGGCTGCCTTAATTTGCTTGCCTGGGAAGGCAGAGGTTTTAGTCCTGGAGCACCTGTTTGAGGAGGCTCACAGTGGTGGGGGCCATTCGGCAGATGAGGTCAGCAGTCTGAAGTGTCTGCAGAGGTCAGCGAGAAATGAATGGGTCATTTCTTTTGCAAATGAAGAGCTGCAGCCTGGAGCAGCCTCAGCAGAGCCCAGCATGTGGGTCCAGGCTGTTCCTTTTATGAGCTGATGGAAATGGGGCCCAAAAGGACTTCCCTGATGGAGTTCTGTCACAGCCTTTGTTATCTTCGCCTCCTGCAGTATACACTGGGTATAGAATATGGATTGGGGGTTATCCTGGCTACCAGCACAGTCGAGAGGACGAAGGCTTTATGGCCACATGGAAAAACCTAGGGCTGCAGGGTATCCTTATTGTCATTCCACAAGGAAAATCTCACTTTAAGATGTAGAACACATGCTTCTTTCTGCTTTAGTGCCCCTTTTTGCCCTGCCTACACTGAAATGACTAAATCCAAGGGCTACTTTAAAATAACACAGGTTAACTGAGTAACAGCCTGGCCTCTATTCTTCATTCTGGTGGTAAAATGTCAGTTACTCAAAGAAAGCCCTAAGAATGCCTTCTGCCCCACTTTTCCTGTACAAAACTGAAGAGTAGCCATGTATTTCCTTTTCTAAAGCATTTTGAGGATTTAGGATAGAGTGCTTTATATATGCAAAACGTTGCTGTTAGAAGCAGGGTCTGTCGGTGACATCTTTTAATACAACAATGTTACATTCTCTGAGTTGTTGGTTTAGAATTAGTTTTATGTTATATAAACAATGTCAGGTCTGTCTTGCCACTTGCTCTTTTGCTTCTTTACAGATTACCAGGGAACTTCTTTTGCTGTGACATCGTAATGAGAGGTGGAGACACCTCGAGGAGAAGGTCGAAACAGACAACAGCAATTACAGTCAGTACCATCTATGACTGGAGAAATTCTTGCCTCAATTGCAGGTCTGTGTGTGATCTCTGTGTGTCAGCTTTCCGATGTACAGGTGCTTCAAATAAGGCAGGAGGTGTAAATAACTGTTCTGTTTGTGGAGCTCTAAGGACAGCTTCCTATTATTATTATTGTCTTTTCACTGCCTCAGAGGAGGGCAGGGTGAGGAGTTTAAGGGGAAGGCAACTAAGGTTGGAGTAACTGTGGTCAGGGCTCTTCCTCGCTGCTGGGAGAAGCACCATAAGCACTTGTCATGGTTGCAGCTGTGACAAGCAGCTAGAAGTCAGAACAGTCCTGGAACTGCCAGAACTTGCACTAAAGAGAAAAGTAAATGAGGCTTAGACTTTATTTTTTGATCTCTGCTATGTGTGAAAGATTGGAGGTTTGTACAATTTTTAGCTTCATTTTCATTTAGAAACCTTGGGAGGACTGCTCCACCCTTCAGATCTGTTCTCATGAGTTTTAGATGCCTGCTATGGAGCACAGCCACTCTCAGTAGGTTTCAGAAAGACTACATAAACTCATAACTTGCCAAGCATGATCTTTATTTCCTAGAAGCGTCAACCAGATTTACACCACTTTGTGTAAGAAGGACTGCAGGAGATGAGTGTTTCTGAGGGCTCATGTTTGGGGTAAGGCTGAGGTTACCCATGGAGCCTGTGTCCAGGCAATAATTTGACAGCAGACATGGACACACAGTAATGCAGCCTCTGAAAATCACAGAAGCCTGCTGAGTTATTGTGAGCTGGAGGAGCTTTTCTGTTTGTGGGCACATGGGTCTGCCTGCCTCACATTGTGCAGACATAACTGAGACATAAAGGAGGCTGGCAAATTGCAGAACATTGATGGAAGGGAGGAGAAGGGGCTGAAGAAGAAAAGTTTAGAGTTTGTAGACAAAGAGCTCAAGCCTAGTTGTGAATTCCTAGCAGGTAGTTGGTCTTTAAATGAAAGCATTTTCCAAGTTAGGTACTGATTTAATGTGGGAATTGGATAGATATTTGCAGAGGAGTTTGTGCCCTGTTCGCAGTGTGATTCCAGGAGATGTTAACAGAGAAAGCAGATTTCCACCAAGGTGTTTATTTGCTCATGTACCTAAACCATGCAGGGCAGGCAATAAGGATGACCACACAAAGTGAGACACAGATGATGCTATGGGGAATGGGCATATAATGTCCCCAGAGGTTATGACTGGTGGTAAATAAGACCTATAACATGCTTGTCCTATGGCAGTGCCCCACCATACCATGAGCATTGCTGTTGCATTATCCAGGGCCTTGCATCAGCTGTGCTTTGGTGTTCCTGACTGCTTGGCTGTCACCAGCAGTGGCTGTGGTCAGACTGCATGTCCATGCCATGCCCATCACCAAACTGATCAACAGAGGTGTTCCACAGGGCATGGCCAACAGCTCCTTTCTAGTATTTCTCCTTTTTGTGCCTGTCAGAACTACGAGGGAATATGACAGGCCCTGCACAAAATGTTGGTTGGCAGTTTCCTTGCACTTTGTCCAGTAGCACAGCTCTAGCTGATCCATATGATTGAGGCATTTTGAGGTTGGACTCTCTAGGTTTTCCTGCCCCTCTGCCCTGGTGAGGCCACATCTGGAGTAATGTGTCCAGTTCTGGGCCCCCCCAATTCAGGAGGGGCATAGAACTGCTTGATAGCGTTCAGCACAGAGCCACAAAGATGATGAAGGGAATGGAACATATCTCCTATGAGGAGAGACTGAGGGAGCTGGGCCTGTGCTCCTTGGAGAAGAGGAGACAGACAGATGACCTCAGCAATGGTTATAAATATGTAAAGGTGAGTACCAGGAGGCTGGAGCCAGACTCTGATGGGTGATGCCTGATGACAGGACAAGGGGCAATGGGTGGAAGCTGCGTCATAGGAAGTTTCATTTAAACATGAGGAAGAATATTTTCCCTGTGAGGGTGACAGAACCCTGGAACAGGCGGCCCAGGGGGTTGTGAAGTCTCGCTCTCTGGAGATATTCAAAACCCACCTGGATGCATTCCTGTGTGATCTGGTACAGGTGACCCTGCTCTGGCAGGGGAGCTTTTGAAGTCCTTTCCAGCCCCTGACATTCTGTGATTCAGTGATTTAAAATTTAATTTTAAAAAAAAACTTTTTAAAGCCTTTTCTCGAGCCTTGAAGCACTCCTGTGCTGAAGCCTTGTGAATTGATTGCTAAGGACTCACAAGTTGTTGATAAATGAGTGCTGAAACTAGCTGCATGGTTGGCTGTTCCTGTAAATCATTGGACTCTTCATACATTTCATTCTGGGCTTTTCCTTAAAAGCCCTCTCCCAAACTGGACACAAGACAATGGACACCAGCAGGCACAGCTCCCAGTGACTAGGATATTGTCACATATCCAAAAGCCTGGTGGGAGGAGCAGACATTAGGTCTGAATTCATCCTGGCAGGGAGAATCAGAGGAAAAGAAGGTCGGCAGCAGCTCCAAGGAAACGGCTTTGGTTTAAAATGTTTCATTAGAGTTTTCACACTGGAAATACAAAGTACAGGAATACAATTGCTTGGCAGAGGAACCACACTCAGTAACAGTCCTGTATACATTCAGTACTCCTATAGAGAGAGAGATAAAATTCACTCCAGCCACCTCAGCAAAATTTACACTCTTGTAAATGTGAGTTTTCACCAAAGCAGCTTCTATAATCTGGAGATGGATTTTTTTTTTTTATCAATACTGATAAAAATGTTCTTTTTTCCAGTAGGCTGTTGCCTTCGCAGTGCAGACCAGCTTTATCTAAGCAGTGTATCATTGTCAGCCCAGCTGGGAACACTGCTGGGATGCTCACTTCACACTGTTTCCCTCCCCCTCTATGTCTGTCTTTTGATTTTTCCTGCTGTAACTCAATCAGATAATCACAGTTACCCTTTTCCAAAGGGTTAGTCTTCCCTCAGTTGACTTGAGAAGCTCCTTTTTTGAAGGTAGTTCTCACCTGCTACTGAGGAGCTTTATTTCCTCAGAGTGTTTTAGGTCCTCATGCAGGCAGGGTTGGGAGCTTGGAGCAGTGGACAGATCTAGCCAGGGTTATGGCAGATGTCACCAGTGAGGAGGCAGAAACTGGGATGCCAGTGTACCTCATTTGCTTTCTTCTTCTGGGATATGGCTAGACCAAAGAATTGAGCAGTTGAAATGTCACAGAAGAATATGTGGCATGGATGGATTTTTTTTATTTTTTTAATGGAAGCCAGGATTAGTTTTGGTTTTGGTTTAGTTGGTTGGTTTTGTTTTGTTTGGGTTTGTTTTTTGGTTTTTTGGTTGTTTTGTTTTATCTTTTTTTTTTTTTTTGGTTTTTTTTTGGGGGGGTGTGTGTTTTGTTTTGTGGATTAAGTTATAGGTGAAAAACTTGGAGCAACTTTGTTGTTACATACCAGTGGCAGTTTTAAATTTACTCTGGATCAGAAAGGTTTCCCAGCACAACGGCAAAACAAAAGCACACAATGACGCTGTAAAGGTCATTCCTGACCAGACCTTGAAACAGCCTCAAGTACAAATACTCATCCTTGCACACTGCCAACCCCTGTGGCATGTTTATATCCAGATTCTTTTGTCAACACATCAAATAATTTGGATATTCAGCACTACCTGTGCTGGGCAGTGTGTTGGCAGTGCCCGGGGTGCACCAGCTTACTCTGCTCTCTTCCCCCAGTCCTGCAGCTTTGGTTGCCTGTGCTGAAGGTCTGTCCTATTACGGTGGGGTGTAACCTGGGATCAGAGTGCTGTGAATAGAGCTGTGTGCCAAAGAGCTGAGAAGCCTGCTGGGGCCTCCTTGCTTCCCTTGGGAGCCATGGCACAGAGCTGCCCTTGTCCTCAGTCCTCGTCTGAGGTGTGTCTGTGCCTGGCTGTGGACCTTTGCTGACCCTGAGTTGACTTCGTGACTTGGCCTCAGACCTGGTTCATTTCTATGGGCTTGTCTGACTGTCACTGGGCTCCTGGCTAAATGAGGTTACTGTTGCCAGATCCACTCCTCTCTTCTCGCCTGATCACCCTGCCACTATTCCTCTTTACACTGGGGTCCTGCCACTGCTGGCCTCACTCTCAACCTGGCTCACCTTTGCTCCTGGGGTTCCCTGAGCTCTTTGGCAGCTGCTGCTAGCATTGACCACAGCCTTTTGGACACAACATCTCCATCTGCCTGAGAAGTCGGAGAGCAGATGTGCAGCGATATGAGAAGCACTGTGGCATCATGTTGATCTATTGCTAGACAGGTAAGAAAGATGTGGCATCAGCTTTGCCTCTTCGTTTCCAGCTTCCTGAGAAGACAAACCAAAAATGGGTTGTGTTGGCAGGAGCTGGGACCGCCAAGGAGCAGCCGGCAGGAGGAGCCCTCTAAACATTGCGCCAGATCCTTTGCAGGCAGAGCTGCATGTTTCAAGGGCATCGTTTTAGATCTGCTTTCTTGGGACTTCCTTGCAGCAGCAGAAGATAAAAGCAGCTTCGTGGTATTGCAACTGAGCAGCTCTAGTGATCCTTTTCCCCCCTTTTCCCCCCTTTTCCCCCCTTTTCCCCCTTGTCATTATCTCTGGGATCTGGCTAAAAACCTTTTGCATAAAG
>VWYK01105302.1:82187-101509 GCA_013399775.1 Semnornis frantzii | reverse complement strand
CTTTTTTCCTTTTTTATTCCTTTTTTAATTCCCTTTCCCCCCTTTTCCCCCCTTTCCCCCCCTTTTCCCCTTTTTTTTCCCCAAGACTTCTCAGGTTCCTTCTCCCACCACGATGCCTTTCTCTGACACTTCAGAAAGTTAAGGTGTTCATGAAGACATTGGGGATTCTTTCTGGTCTTTGGAAGGAGCCAAGTGTTTTATCTGCTGTGCAAGCTGGTATAAGAATTTATGGATCCTAACCACAGAGTAAAGAATTCCAAAGCAATGCTTGCCTTTGTGTAGAAAGATATCCTGGATTCCTCATGACCTCTGAGGGAACCTGTAAGCAAAGAGCTCCAAACTCTATCAGTACCACTGTGAATCATGGCCTGACAGAGTGATTCCAATACTTCTGCCTCCTTGTGTGCAGCTCATCTTTTCCTTCTGTAAGAAGCAAGTAGGGAGGACAGTTGCTCTTCTGCACAGCACTGTGCTTTCATTAGTTAGATTCAAAGTATCACTCAGCTTCTCAAGGCCAGTCCTGCAGCCCTAAATTGCCTGGGCCCCGTGACTGTGCCTCTGTGCCACCTTTGAAAAACAATTAAGATTACTTTTTTCCTTCTCATTTGTGAATTCTTTACTTTTGTCAGCCTGGCCCTCGTTTACTTATCTAGATGGGAGCTAGATGGGAACCTCCTGGTCTTTAATGTTGCTGTAATAATTATTTTGATTTTGAATGTGCCAGAAACTATTCTAATGCATATCAGTGTAAATTAAGTCAATAGAGATTCTTCAAATTTACCCTGGTGTTCAAGAGAATGGAATTCATGCACTTCAATTTACAGCTTATTAAGTGATCAGAATTAATGAACTTGCAACAGCCTTTTCTGTTCTTGTTTACATGTTTTCTTCCTATTCACTCATAATGTAGATGATTAGGAGAAGCAGGGAGTTGAAAAGGCAGTGTGTGGGTCAGATATGTCCCATGGAGCACAGCATTGTGCTTCAGCCTTTAATCATGTTTGCAAAGCTGCTGTGTAGAAATGGCACCTTCTGACTCAGTCGATGCGCAGAAACTCAGCGTGGTCTCTAGAATCCTCTCTGCATTCTGAAAGCTAGGAAAATATTTGTACTGAGGAACAGGGAAGGTGTTTTTCAGACTCAATGGAGTTTAATAGATGTAGAACAATTACTTTTTGTTTTGTTTTCTTCAGAGTAGTTTCTCAGTGTAGTACCTTATTTCAGTCTGGAGGTTGGAAATAATGCAAAACATCAGAGCCACCTTTCCTTTTATTCTGAGATTTGGAAGTCACTTGGGACGTCTCCAAGAAAACCTCACATAAACCCTCTTTTCCTCAAGGCCAGCTGAAGGTTATCCCCCTATGGCTTGTTCAATTCAAGGTTGGAATGACGAAAGGTTCCCTTTTGAGTTTCACAATGTTTGAGGCTAAACTTGGGAGGCCGAGTGCTCTTCTGCACATTGTTTCTTTCTGACTTCGTGAAACAGGACAACTTAATGCTCCACCCGACCAACTGCAAGTATTTCAGAGACTTCCTGTTATTAATGGGAGAGAGAACACCATTGGTTTGTGAAAATACTAGGAAATCAAAAAGGGAAAATAGGGGACCAGCAGTAATTTAGATACTGCTGCCTTTGTAAATGTGGGGACTGGGTGGTAGCACTCGCATAACAATACCTTTATCTCATCTCTGCCTATCACTCTAGAAAAGTTATCATGTGAGCACACTGAAAGATCTGTTGCCAGATAAATACAGGGCTTGTGTGCAACCTCTGCAGAACTGAAGGAGAATGAAGATCTGAAGTTAGGAGGAAAAAGGACAGGGATGCACAGCAACTCTTCAGGGAGTTGAGAGGATGGCACTAGAGCAGTAACTGAGCACAGAAACCCTGGCAGGAACCTTTATGGAACCCATTTACTCGGGAAAAGGAAGTAGATGGGGCATTAAAATGCTATTGTAGCAGAGAATGAAGGATTCTTGAAGAGGAAAATCTTGGGATTGCAGCAACCCATACACAGCCTGCCTGGGGCACTCATGTGCCCCAGGTGTTGTAGGGGGAGCTGAGATGTTTGGAAAGGTGGCAGTATGAGGCATTTGTGCAGGGGAGAAGTGCAGCTTATGGAGTAAATCCTTATATGAGAGAGCAAACTCTTCAAAGGAACAGCTGTAGGTAGTGAACTACCCTCAAAAAGTGAGAAAGGGAGGGCAGGCCAGACACCTCCACTGAGCAGCTATGCTGACAGAGCTGCTGAGAGTAAGAGGGAAAAGCTGTTTCAAACCATGTGAGCTGGTTCTGGGCGATGTAGGACTTGCTGAAAACCAGAGAAAGTGGTTGGCAACTCAGGCAGGCTAAAGCAGAGCCACATAAGCAGTTAACTATGAACTTGGTTCCTGCAGAGCAGCTGAAACAGCCTGCCTGGCTTCTCTTCTCTCTGCTGGTACATCTCAGGGACTACTGGGTAGTCCCTGTGCATGGAAGTACCATGGCAGGTAGTCTCTGGAAGCTGAGGCATGACAAATTCCTAGTACTTTTTACCTCTTTTTGCTTATGATCTTGCATACCAATGTTAAAAGATGAGAGCCCTTCAGAGGAAAGAGTAGTGAAGTGATAGTGGACTCTGAGAGTTTGTAAGAACAGGAGGAGAGCCCATGGTTGCATTTGAATGCATCCTGCATTCGCAGGACTCAGCTTTAAGTACAACTGTGTTAAAAATTCCAGTTGAAAACCAAACTTGTCTCAGTACAAGTTTCAAGAGCTGCTCTGTTTTCTGAATCTGGTAGATTTTTTTTCTTCTTCCTTTTCCAGTCCTGAGTTCAAGCCCACAAGGCAATAACTGAACAACACTGCTTATATATTTCCAAGTTCTGTTTCTTTAAGAAGTTCATAAAAACTTGTCACAATACCCCTGTAAAGCTCTTTCTGCTGCACTATCTAATCCAGAATAGTTTGTATCAGATTTATGTCCTGGCAGCTCTGCAATAAACTTGGACTCTACCACATTACAAACACAAAAGATTACTTAAGGTTGTTGTTATTGAGCTTGAAGGACTCTCTTGTTTCATGGAGTCCACACCCTCTACCAGGACTGTGGTCTCCAATGGCTTTGCACCTTTCATGTTTACAAACCTAGGCAGCCTGGAACAAAGACATTTCCACCAGCAAGAATTCAATATGTAGGTAGACTCAACATCTTCTTTGTATTAAAACTGTGTATGGCAGAAAGCACAGTAGGAAATATAAAGCACTGGAGAACTCAGTGTGGTTTGGTATTTTGACCAAAAGGCCCTGGAGATGTAAATGTTAGGTTTCTTCTCTCTCATGTAAGTCCCCTTAAACCTGATGTCTCAGTTCACATGGTTCCCTTGAAACCCTGAACTGACCTTGTGAATTCCTAGAAAAAGGCAATTACGCAGAAAATTATCAGACTCTCGACTCCCCCAGTGTGAGGCCTTGCAAACTTGAGCCTGAAAACATAAAAGACTGAAACGATGATGTCAGTCACACCCTCAACACAAAGATTATAGGTGTAACCAGAGGAGGAATTCATCACAAAATCTCTCTGATCTGAAATCAAGCAGAACTCTGGAAACAGCTGCCAAATACCCAAGGCCAGAGACCTCTCATCCTGGGGCCAGTTCTCGTTATCCATCCCTCTAAAGCTCGTTCTAACCTCAATTTATGGAAGGAGGAAAGATCACTGACATCCATTGTAGAAGTTGGAATGGTCTATTTGGTTTCTTGGGGTTTTGTTTTTGTTTTGTTTTTTTCTCTGTTTAAATGACTCTACATTGGCTGAAGGAGTAGTAGTTTTTCCTACTATGACTCTGGGAGGAAAATACTTTTACTATCTCTGCGCTTCCAAGTGAGAGTTCGCCTTATGATGGCAGGTGTAGCCTTGAGGTTGCAACTAACAGTGGCTTAATAGGACAGGGGTCTGTACTGTCTAACTGCTCCTGGATCAAAAGATCAGTTGAGTCATTAATTCATCTTTATTTGTCTAGAAAAGATCATCTATTACTTGTGTGGAACCGTGGAGCTTGGTCTCTACTGTTTCTGTGACCATCACTGGTTTGTGTGTTCCTTTGGTGTTCCGATTCTGCTGGTATTTGGTAAAGCATTTGTGGAATTTGAGAGTTTTCTTCTGTTGTTACATCCTAAACACATGACTCTCCAGCTCAGTAGGACTCTGGCTGAGGGTCACTCTGCACTGCTGTAAGACCTGTTGGAAGTCCACGCATGCAAAGGCAGCAGCTGAACAGGGCAGGGACGGGCAGAGGACACAGTGAGCTTCTCAGCTGGCTTCTTGTTTCCGGCCGTATGCTCTGTACTGTTGTGTTCTGCTGTGAGAATCTTTCAATTCTTCTTCCCTTTGGGTCTTTAATGCCAGCAGATGGAAATCCAGCTCAGCTTTCAAAAACTCAGAACAATTTACTCAGAACAAAATTGTTGGGTCTGAGAGCTGGTTCCTTCTCTCTCTCTTTCTCCTTTTCTCTCTGCAAACTGCCTTTCAGAGACAGAGTTTCTAATTACAGGTCAGGGAGGCAGGTTTAATCACACAGCAGAGCCCTTGATGCAGCATTAGAGTGTTATTTATACACCTGAATTAATAGGGATGCAGCATTTCAGTTGAGAAGAATAAAGTGGTTTTCAATTTCACTCTTTTTATGTGAAACAAACCACATCAGATTCACCCAGCTTTTTGACCTAAATAATTGGGATTCTGAGAACTAACAAGTAACTGCTGTGCAGAGCTGGAGCAGAAAGAACCAAGAACAGAGAAGTGCTCACATAGCTGCAGAACAACAGAAGCAGGATATGTCAGAAAAAGCTGGGAGGCACAGTTCCAGCTCTCCATCCCCAGGAAGACTTTTGCAGGTTGGTAGTATCCACAGAAACTGAAGGGCAGTCTGCAGTGTGTCGGCATCTACTCAGATACCTCAAAATATTACAGTTCTTCTAACGCCAAGAATAGGAGAGGTAGAGATGAAACCTGAAGCCTGAGAGGAGTCCCTTGTACTCTATGCTGCAGGGAATGGGATCCTTGCAGTGTCAGCACTTACACTCACCATCAGCTTTTCCTGGAGGTATTGGTTCTGTAGCAGTGAGGAGTGAGTGAGGAGTTCTGGACAGGATTGTTCCAGTAGTGTTGTGAGCTCCAATGTGACTTCAGACAGTACAGAGATGAACTTTCTCTGCTATCATTTTTGGATGTGAAACTCACAGTCCCTGTGGACTTTTATCCAGTTTTATCTCTGTCTATAGCTCATGTAGTTTGGCTTCATGTTTGGCTTTTGCTTGGAAAGTCTGTGAAAATCTCTAGGAGTCTTTGTGGACTTTTTTTTAGGGTTAAATAATGGGAAACCTGTGCCTATGCATTCAGTTCTCTACATCAACTGAGATCTTGATACCTGGAGTCATTGTTCAGACTCTGCAACAGGAATCCCAGCACTAGGCTACTCCTTCCAACAGCAGTCCTCCTGGTTGTGGTGCATGGTATGAAGCTCACTGTGACCTGCCAAACCAGCTTATCTGCCATGTGAAAATCCTGGAGTGACAGAGAAACGGGATTGTCATGTTTCAAAATAGCTGAAGTGTAGGTTCTGTGGGTATGGAGCAAAGCACAGCAGCCAGGTCTTATGCTCAGTATGTGAGACTTGGCATGGCCTTGAACTCCTGGAAGCTGAATTTTCCTGTGAGTGGTAGATTTCCAGAAGCTTTACTTAGCAGTCTCTAAGCTAAGCTAAGAGGCAGATGAATGCAATGCAGTCGGTACCTACATGATATATTACTTGAAGCAAAAAAGGTTATCTACTTCTGTAAGTTTACTTTCAATCCCATGATAATTATGTTTAGTATAGCTAGACTGTGAACCTTGTTCTCTTGTATGCCAACAAATCATTACTACAGTGCTGGAGCAGTATGTGCAGGGAATAGGAACTCATCCACTGCTTACAGTGAGTGTCACAGTGCTCTGGCCACTGGATCTGTCAGGGATCTCCAGCAGTGTGTCAGGACCCAAAGCTGGCATGCAAGCTGGATGGAAAATCAATTGTAGAGAGGAGGTCACCAGTCTGAGAGAGCAAAAGAGAATTCAGCAGAGAAAGATGAAAAATGCTGCTCCCCTGGACGTAGTAGGAGCAGCACAGCTCTGCCTCCTAGGCTTTGCATCGCCAACAGGAGGCTTTCTGGCAGGCTGCAAGGGAGGAGGATGCGAGGTCTGTGTGCGTTCTGCCTGTGACATCCCCGTTATTGCTGTCACACGCAGGTGGCTGACACCCGCCGTGACAGAGGCAAACAAGGGCTTGGTGGTGTGCTGTAGCAGACAACTTGTTGTGTGTGTGACAGTCAGGCTGCCCTTCCTGTGGGAGGAGATTCAGAGAGCGTGGGGTTTTTTGGTATGTATGTGGTTTTCTCTTCCAGAAATAGCTATCAGTTGAAGTGGGAGGATTTCAGAGATAGGAGAGGATTAGCAGTGGTGACTTGGATGGTCATATTTCAGGGCAAACACCTGTAAATCAGTCTAAGCCTGTAAGTAGCAACCTATTAAACTGAGTTCACCTCAGCAGCACTCGCCCTGTGTCTGCTCAGGAAGGCTGGAGCCAGCTACCCAGCCCTCTGGGTATAGCTGGTGCCACAATCTCAACCTTTTCCCATCTTCTGTACCAGTGCAAATGGAGCAGGTATGGGTGTGAACAGCTGACAAGACAAAACACATTAAAGAGGTCATGACATCTTTTAAATACATCTTCTGCATTTCTGTCTTCTATCTGATCCTATTTCTGGAACTTCTTGGGGCTCTGAAATGTTTTTCCTTCCTGTTTCTTTCAGTAGAGAAATTCTTTTTCAGCACTAGAGATGTTAGATCGAGTCTTCCAGTGCTGCCCCTTCTGTTCAGCAGAAGAGCTGCCAGCAGGGGTGTGTTGCCTGGTGTTCAGCACATAGCTGTTGTGTCATCCCATGCCCTTTCCAACCTGCAGGCATGAAGGGAGAAATCAGGATATTGACTTGAATCCTCTGATATTGCCACTGGCTTCTCCTCTTTCCAAATAGACTCTGCCATTGGAATTTCTGAAGGAACTGCTGCAAGCTCACTAACAATAAGGTGTTAGGAAAATATTTCCTATACATATGTGGTTTAATCACAGAGTATTAATGATTGTGAAGTTACTTGGTGAAAAAAACAAGTGACAATTTTATAGGGTCACAGGGCTCAGTCAGTTCTTTCTTCAACTTTCAGAGTAATTTCTGACACTGCAGCATTTTTGTGCCTGGGTTCCACTGTTCCATTACCCTGGGTTTCTTAAAAGATAATATCAGCCTCACCAAGGTCCTGGAGATACGAGAGATCTTTGAGTAGTTAATGTGTGCAACTGAGACTGCACAAGCTGAACACCCTTTCTGTGTTCTGATACTTATTTTTCCTGTTAGCCACTTTCCTGCAGGAATCACAGTATCACAAAATGGTAGGGGTTGGAAGGGACCTCTGGAGATAATGAGTCCAACCCCCCTGCCAAAGCAGGATCACCTAGGGCAGGTCACACAGGAACACATCCAGACAGGTCTTGAAAGTTTTTAGGGAAGGAGACTCCACAACCGCTCTGGGCAGCCTGTGCCAGTGCTCTGTCACCCTCACTGTAAAGAAATTTCTCCTCATGTTGAGGTGAATGAAACCTGTGTTCAAGTTTGTATCCATTGCTCCTTGTCTTATTGCTGCTGACCACCAAAAAAAAGATTGCACTTTTCCACTTGACACCCACCCCTCAGATATTTATAGACATTGAGATCCCCTCTCAGTTTTCTCATCTCAAGACCAAACAGCTCCAGGTCTCTCAGTCTCTCTCCATAGGGGAGATGCTCAAGACCCCCAGTCATCCTTGGGGCTCTCCACTGGACTTTCTCCAACAGGTCCCTGTCTCTCTTGAACTGGCGAGCCCAAAATTGGAAACAGTATTGCAGGTGTGGTCTCACTAGGCCAGAGTAGAGGGGGAGAATGCTCTTGTAAATGTGTGTCCTGTGTTTTTACTAACAAGGGCTCAGAGTTCCTTCTGGCTTCGGATTTGTGAATTACTGGGAACAATCAGCATGCCTCTGAGATGCTGCATTCATCACTTCAAGATTGTGCTGATAGTCACTTTCCTTGCTGAAACAGGTTGCCCTAGTTTCCTTCCAACAAACTATGGGAGTTCATATCTTAGGAAACTTTTGTTAATTGTAAGGTAAGCAGGTTTGGAGGAGGGGCAGAATCGGCTGTATCAGAAAGAAGATCCAGCTCTGTATGTTCAGAAGAATAAAGATCTGGCTGTGGCAAAACACTGTTGCCAAATTTTCTCCAGTGCTTTTGGGAAAGACTGCATCTCTGTGGGAGGCAGTGCTGGCCTGGGTGAGGTGCTGGCATACAGCTGTGGATACAACACAGTCTGGGCCATTGCCTGAGTAACGAACATTTCAATTTCTAGTAGGTTTAAAGAGTTGCCAGCGTCATTGAAATGTTGTAGCTCTGAATAGTTGCTGTAAATTTCATCTGGGCAATATCCCCAATTGTGTTAGATATAATTACATTCAAAGTTCTTTTTAATCATTTATTTGGAACATGTCCCAAGATTCAGCAGTTTTGGACTGGGACAGAAATTGAATTATTTATTATCAATTAGAGGTTGTCAGAGCCTTTGACACCACGTTGAGCTGGCATTGTTTGGTATCTGTATTAATGATCATATAGATAAAAGCATGAAATTATTGGTTAGAGAGCTTTTATTCTAGGCTGAGAAGGCTAGTTTGCATACTTGGCTGGGTGCTTCCCTACACTCACTGTCATTATGGCTCTGTTTAATCAAGTCAGTGTTGCCTGCGGATCACTTGCCCATAAACTGATGAATCGAGTGTAAGAATAATTCCCCCCTAGATGGAACCCAGTTGTGACTTCCTTTGCCATCCCAGCCCAGCACATTTAGACTCTTCTGCTTTGGCTGTGGCCTGCTATAGACCCTGGAACAATCTTTGCCACATCTGTTCTTTTCTTACAAGAGCAATTTATTGATGGCTATTGGTGCTATGGTAATGCTGGATGCTGAGCTTTTGTTCCTCCAAGAGAGGGGATGGAGATAACCTCACAGGTGTTCTGGAGTTCTCTCTACAGCTTTCTTCTGCATCCTTCTCTCATCGGTGTGAGCCTTAAAAGTATTTTTTCTTACTGTGTTTTGGTATTTGCAAAAAACTTAATCTTATGAGGAAGATCACATAACAGAAGGCCTCAGAAGGTAATCCCATATATATTGCTACAGAAAAGGAAGCTGTCAGGGAATCAGAGGGAAGGAGTGTGGAGAAGATGCCATTTGTCTGCTTGAGACACCAAAGAGTGAGGAGAAAGGATGCTCAAGTGACATTATCTCACCTTCATGTCTTCTGGCTTTGGCTGTTGCCAGGGTTAGTGTAGCCTTAGTGAGAGAAAGAGGAAAAAACCCTTCTGAGGACAAACTTGCACAATTTTTGTTAGCAAATACATTTTTTTTCCTGCCTGCACTCAAAGCTCCTAGACGCAGTGTGCAGTAACCCAGTGCAGAGACTGATCCAGCATGTTACAGGATGTGATTTGTACAAGGTTATAAGAAGTTACATGCTAGATCCAAGGAGAGAGCAGGAACATCTCACACAATAGCTACAATAATTCATGTTATGACTCCCTCGCCAGTTCTGCTCCCCACTGGAGTCAGTTTCCCACTTATCAGTCTTCTGTGAGTTCCAGTATCGTTTCTTGACATTGATGTCGATTTCTTGGTGGGATTACTGATCTTCCTCTTTTTAATTCTTCAAATTCTCTTTTTTCTGCGTCACACTCACTTATCCAAAGCAGGCCTGTCCTGCTGTCACAGGGAAATTAGCACATGCACTGCTTCTCCAATTATTTAGTTACTGCAAAGGAAACTGGAACTAGAGAAAGACAGAAGTTCTCATGTTAATCACAGAACGTTAGGGGCTGGAAGGGACCTCAAAAGCTCATCCAGCCCAACCCCCCCCTGCCAGAGCAGGATCCCCTATACCAGATCACACAGGAATGCATCCAGGTGGGTCTCGAATAGCTCCACAGAGGGAGACTGCACAACCACCCTGCCCTGAGCAGCTGAGAAATGTTGAGATTTCACAAGCCTTTTCCTTTCCAGAATGATCCACGTTTTAAATCAAACTTCCTTACAAAGTGAAACTCAGAAAAACACTGTTTTGATCAGAGCAGTTCTGATTTTGGTGTCTTTAAACCAAAAAAAATGGGGGGGAGGGTGGGGAGGGTTATTTTATGTTGCTTCATGTAACTTTTAATATGTTATATTTCTTTAAACAAACAACAAAAAAGGGGTGGTGGTGTTATTTTATGTTGCTTTATGTGACTTCTGATATATTTCTTTAAACAAACAAACAAAAAAAGGAGGTTATTTTATGTTGCTTCATGTAACTTTTAATATGTTATATTTCTTTAAACAAACAAACAAGCAAAAAAAGGAGGTTATTTTATGTTGCTTCATGTAACTTTTAATATGTTATGTTTCTTTGTTTTGAAAACCTCTTCTCAGCAACATCCAATACGCTGAAAATGCCAAAATAGGCCTTACTGAAATACCTCATTAATTTTGTTGAACATAAAACCCACCGTGTTTTTCCAACCAGCTGGGGTTCCACAAACACCGTTTTTCCTTTAACATTCCTCCACACACAAACACTCATTATCTAGACAAATATTTTAATACCACGTAACTCTCATGCTTTTCAAATCGGTTCCTCTACGGTAAGAAGTACCTCTTCCAGTGAGCTGGTTTGGAAAAGCTGAAGCTGCCATCTATCCGACCTCTCGGGCTCAGCACTGCCACAAAGGAAAGTATGCAACTGGAATTCCTGGAACAGACCTCTCTTGAAGTATGTGCTTTGTGTCAAAGACGCTATTTCTCAAGTTAAAACCAAAACAAAGCCCAAGCCAACCAAAGCCTGGCCCGTAACAACAAATCAACAAAAATAAAAGCGCTTTCGTTATAAATCAGCTTTTGCCTTGACTTGCAGAAGGTGCAACGGCCCCTTCAGCCGCTCCGATCCTTCTGCTTAGGAGAAAAAGAGACGCAGAGTGCGGCGCATCGGGCTGCAGCACCAAGGCGCCCCGGTCCCTGCCAGCAACTTTTCCTTCCCCAGTCTGGTAGCGATGTTTCTGATTCCCAACCTCCCTCTTCAGAAGCTGACAAGCCGCAGCGCTCCGCGCCGAGCAGACTTGGGAAATGACTAATTAAGCAGTGATTGCAGGATTGCTTCCTGACCTGGGTATCAGACCACAAGGGTGAAGCTTCATAAAGATAGAGTGAACGCAGGAAGCAGTCCTGCATATTTCCACAATAGGGGCATTATGGAGACATGCCCTGGAGGCTGCTTGAGACCTCGCTGAATGGATCCTGATACCATCGGGGAATGGAGTACCTGCTAGTTCAAAGCGAGCCTGAATGCAGGTTTTAATCCCTTCTGACAATTGTTGAGAGGAAATGGCCTTTCCTCTGACCTTATCGTTGTAAACAACAACTAGTCATCAGGTTTGTCCTGCTGAGGGAATAGTCAAGGTCTGTGCAAGGATTTTACTTCAGTTTTTTTTTTTTTTTTTCTTCTCTGATTACAATGGTTTAATTCTCTGGACCTGAAATGCGTTCTCACCCCTTAATATACTGGCTTCAGGTACATTCTTTGTTAATTACTGAGTCCCTATCCAGCTCGGCCTGGTTCAAATTAGCTTCTCCCAGCTGTGGGCAGACATCTCGTAGCCAGTTTGGGTGATCAGTCCTGTGGTTGTTTCTGTGATGGGTGTTGTGAGATGCCTTTTCTATACACCAATGTGCCCAGAGCTGGGTGCGAGACAGTCTGACAAACTCTTCTAGCATGACAGAGAATCATGAAGAGCTATTTTCAAATGGCCAACAGGCAGGATGGAAGACTTGCTGCCGGGTACCATTAGCCTGGCAGGTTTAGTATGATAGAAGGATGCATACACTTCAGGATTGCAGTGGTGGGTGGATTTAACTCTGTGGATTCACATGACTTTTAGTGCTACGACAATGCAGACGACAGAGGAAATGAGACAGTAGTTTTTGCTGCTCCTGGAGTTAGAGGCAGCTGTCTGCAATCAGCAGGACAGAGTGATGATGCAGAAGAGGGCTGACCTGCTGTACTGACAGAATTTCAGGATGGTGAAATCTGCTTCCCCCCCAGATCCGTTGACAGGCTTCCCTAGAAGCACATGTCTGTATCACCTGTAAGCATCCCCTTCCCAGTTAGTGCTCATCAGGTGCTAAGCATGTAAGAGAGCAGCTGTCACAGCCTTTCTAAAAGGGAATTTGCAGAGCCATTAGGAAGCCACTCCTGTGCCTAGTCCATAGGCTCTTTGCAGGATACGGATACAGAAGGCTGCTGATGGCTTTTGTTTGAAAGGCTTTTTGATTCCAGTAGAGGTTATGGGTAGCACTCACATGTCTCCTCTTTGGTCCACCCCATGCCCAGGCAGAAGGCAAGCCAGCAGAGTTTTCCCTTGTACTACACAGGCTGGCTGATCACTGCAAAATGTGGGGTGGACTTCAGAAATCAGCATGCCTGAGCTCTCTGGAAGTCACAGGTTTTTCACTGGAGCCAAGGAACATTTCTTCCCTAGGTAAAAGACAAAATACTGTAGTTTTTTCTTGTCATGGTTGACCTAGCTTGACATCTGCTTCTCTAACCTGTAAGGCCTCTTACTATAGGCTTTGCCAAGAGAAATGTGCTGTATTTCCAGTAGGCTGAATTTCACCAAAAGGGTCTGCAAGTGAGAAAAGGTTAAAACCCAATTTCCCAGGTGTTGGTAGAGGTATCTGAGTGGGCTGGGTCAGGCTAAATGGAGACTGTATGGCTGGTTTTCAGTTACATGCTACCTGTTGTAAGTGAGCTGTGCTCTGTGAGCACAGGGAAGATCCTGAACACCAGTGGGAGCAATTTCTGAACACTGCATTCTAAGTGGTGAAGACCAAGAGATCTCCAGTGGTGAAGGAAGCAGGCTCTTGCCCTGTGCTTTGTCTTGGGCACTTACCCATGGTGTGGCCATGAACAGAATGTATCCAAGGGGGTGGGCTTCTCTGATTTTCATTAGGTATCTGTGGTTGTGGGTGAAAGAGGATATTACAAGTATTTGCAGTCTGTCCTTGTAACCAGATAAAGTTCTTTTGCTTAATCCATACCAAAATGGGTTGCAATCACTTTGCTTCTAGTTTTATTCAGAGAACAACTCTAGGAGGCTGTGACCTACATGTGCCAGTGGGACTGAGACACGAGTAAGTAGGGAGGTTCTCAAGAAGCTCTTAGGTGATATACCTGAAAGGATTTCCTTTCCTCCTGCCCTGAGCATTGACCCTTGTGCCAAGGTCAGGTAAGCAGGCTGCTTGGAGATCTGGTCACTGGGTATGGTGTGTGCTGCCTACCTTGCAGGACATCAGCAGGTCAGAGGGGTGCCAGGGTCTAGTCTTGAGGTCTGTGGTAACAGGTTGGACTTGATGATCTTTGAGGTCTCTTCCAACCTTGGTGATACTGTGATACCATCCCAGTTGCCTTGTGAGCACCATCTGTATCAGGGTTGCATTGTCAGAATGAAAAAACAAAGATACCAGAGGAAGTGTTCCCCTTTCAGTTGGGATTAACACAGTGTTTCCTGAAAGCAGCACTTTATGTGCCCCACCCCTTCTCCCCTCTGAGATACACTTGTTTATGTATTTGCAGGTGGCAGCTCTTTGCCTCCTTGTGGTATTACCTTGCTGTGCTACGGAGAATCATTAAAAGCTCAAGCACTTACTGATTCAGTAGTGGGAGCAGTTTCCACAGTGATAAAATGCTGCTTCTCCTTCAGCTCTAGAATACTCATCACGTGTCCTCTTCCCACCATGAGGCTCCCTTTAAAACTTTCTGAATTATTTCCTCCACTTTATAGAGCTGTAACAAAGGATGGGTGGCTGGATCACTGTGCCAGCTTTACCTGAGTAAAAAGGGCCACAGAGAGGCTGAAAGGGCACCTGTCAGCAAGCTGCTAATTGCATGTGTCCATCAGCAGGTTGTCCTTCTACTGAAGAATGTTATCTTGAAATGACTCCATAGGCAACACAGAAGGGTCTTTTTGAGCAAGGCAGACCAGGGAGCTCTGGATTGCTGCTACCTATCAGGATGGTATCCTCATAGCAGGTGCAAGAGTGAAAGAAGTGCACTAGCTATGTGAGAACTGTGCTGCCCTGCAGGGATGCTGTCAGAAAGAAGCACACTTTGCTTTTATAAGGGGCCACTTCTGTTGCATCTTGTGCAACATTTCTGGAGCTCTGCAGTAAGTGGTTAGCATTCTGTGGTGCTTGGTTGTGGGGAGTTGATGCTGCTTGTCCGGCTTGTTTTGTCCCATGCATGTTATGCTGTGACACTTCAAATGCAGTTTGTGAAGAAGAGCAACCTCTTTGTTTCAGAGCTCAGTGAAAACAGTAAAGGACTCTCTTGGCAGTCTTCATACCTGAGGTGTTTTTTTTTTTTTCCTTCTATAGGGGAGCAGCACATTTTGCTGTTCTGCACAACCCAGGCTCTGGAAGTGTCTAAGTGTTCTTGTACAGTTCAAACATTCCCTGTGGCCTGTCTTGGAAGCTTTTCACTGAGGCCAGGGAAAAGGGCAGTTACTTAAAGATATTTGCACGTGGTTAGGGTTTTTTTTTTTTTCCTGATCTGCTAAGAAATAATCACAATCACTTCCAGATTGCTTCTTTGACTCAAAGAAAGCATCACCAGAGCTGACAAGGTCTCATTCTCAATATGCTATATATTGTAATTAGGATGTATATTGCCATCAGCACCCTGAGACCCCAGGAGAACATGAGCTGAGGATTTTGCTTGTCTGCCCTCACTGAATGTGTGTGAGAGCCTCATGAATATTTTTGAAGCAGGTCAAATACTTGCCATCACAAATCTGTAGAGGCCTTAATGAAAGCAATCCTTTGAGCAGGAGTGAGAGTGGATTTCTCCTTCCTTACAAGAAGGCTCAGGGAGGGACAGAATAATTTTAAAGCAGTGTCTGTGGAGCAAATTTTCAGTCTGGAGCTGGGGAGGTGAGGCTCCTGATCTTCATTCAGCTGCAGGCTGGCACTTAGCACATGTCTAGGGGCACTGGAGGAGCCAGATAGGACTGTGGGATGGCAGTGATATGCTCCATATGGAAATGGAGACGCTTCCCAAAAGCAACTTTGCTGATTACATGGCAGCAAACAACTTGGCGTTAAGGAGACTTGGGGTATGGTGGAATCCCCTTCTTTAGTAACTGTAATTATTATTTAGAGGCACATTGTTATATGAACACCTCACAAACATCATTACCCAGCAAAACATCACTCATGATGTTATTGGGAAGCTGAGGAGAAACAGGGAAACTGAGGCAGCATGCTACTCCCTTGATGTGTCCAGGGTGAAGCAGAGGAAACCCCAACGCTGCTGGAATTCAGACTTCATGCAAAATGGCTCTTGGGATACTCTTTGACTTGACTGGGCAACAGGGGCAAGCCTGAACCCTCAAAGGAGGGGACTGGGTGGAGATGTAGGGTGTGAAGGGAAATTCAAGTGGAAGCTGGTGAGGCTGCACATCTTTGTCACTTCAGAGCACGACTGCCAAAATGTCTTGTCCAATATTAGCCCCACTGGGGGACAGGACTACTGAGGAGCTGGAAGTTTATTCCTGAGCTCAGCAGAAGTCCTTGGAATGGCAACAGGTATTGGCAAAAGAACTTGCCTTGTTTCAGGAAGGCCTGAAACATCTGGCAAGGAGCAGTAAGAAGCTCATAATTAGGCATTTGGCTGTTAGAAGGAGTCAGGAATCTCTTTGTGCTGTTGCACCAGTGCTATATCCAAGTTCTGTTCCATTTCCTTGAGCTCATGCTGCCATTCACCCACTCATATTGCCAGAGCTCCCCTTCACAGCTTGGTTGCATCCTGAACCTGTGAGCAACAGACTGGTGAGATACCAAACACTGCTATGTTCATAACTGAAGTTCCCTCCTCCTGAGGCACCTGCAGGATCACTAATCCTCTTCCTGCACTCGTGATGCTGCGAGAGATAGAGCTGAGCTTCTGCAGCCCTGGATGCCTGGGGAGTTGTTTGCAGGAGAGGAAGTCTGTGTTTTGGTAGAGGTGTGGAAAAGGAAAGCATCTTCCTGTTCTCAGCAGCCAGAAGGTTTTTTTCTGTTCTTCTTGACTACATACATCCAGGTAGACTTGTTTGTTTTGTTTTTTAAGAGACAGAATAATCTTTGCCTCGGTACAGGGAAGTTTAACCCCCAAACTCTCTCTCCTGTTGGTTTGCTTGGTGTTGCCTTAGAGCCAGGGAGGGCCTTTCCTGTAAACTCCTGCACAGAGGAGGCCTGTTGCTGTGAACTCTTGCATAGTAATTGGAGGAAACAACTTTGGGTTCCCAGCACTGGTTACGCAACAGGACTGGATTCGGCTGCTGTTTGTCACCGTGCAGCCAGCCCTAGCAAGCTGGTGCCCCTGCCCTGAAACCCCTCCTTTGCCTCCATCCCCACTCTGGGGAGCTGCTTTGCGGATTGCAGGAGTTTGTCCCACGGTTGGCTCCCAGGTAAATTCTGTCTGGGATCCTGCTGAGGGAAATCGTAGCCCCTCAGCAGAAACGGTCCAAGTTTCCAAGGCAACTCTCCTCTAACCCCATTTTGAATGCTGCCTCGTTCCCATAGAAAGTTGCCCGTTGGTCTCGTCTGCAGCTGCTGCGGGGAGCACACCACCTCCAGAGAAGTTGTCCTTGGTTGGGCTCTTTATTCCCGTAATGAGCAGCCGGGGGGGAGCACGGGTGGCATGTGCTGCTCGGCTCCCCTGCCCCCCTGGGCTGGGCACTGCAGCAGCCTTGCGGGCTTTGGAGTGAGCCAGGGGCTGGTTGTGCCTCTTACCCTCCCTGGGAGAAAGGGGTGCTTGGGGCTGCCAGGAGGTGCGTGGGCAGCAGGCTGGAGTGAGACGGGGCTGCTCTTGGGGCTTTTTGGTGCGCGGGAAGGTGACAAGTGAAGAAAAAGGACACGGAGTTTTATTTAATTAGGAAAACCAAACTCCCTAAAACTAGCCTCCGAAGGGCCTCCGTTGTCATCAGCTGCACAAAGAGCTGTGACAAATGAAAGGAACTGAGCAGAGAAAAGGCTGCTTTCTCTTTGTGTCTCTTTCCCAGCTTCTGTTTGCTTTGCTGTCTCCCTTGCTCCCATTGATCAGGCATGTGGAAACATTCCTCCTCCTGCGCTCCCATTGTGGCCGCCTGGTTGCCAGGCTGCCGTTGGCTTGAATAACTTCACTAAGCCAGGCCTCTCCAAAACCATGCCATCCGGCGCACTGGGTGCAGAGCCAGACGCTGCCCTCCCATCCTCCTCCTCTCCCCCCCTTCCCCAGCAGCACAGGGGCGCAGTGAAAAAATGTGCCAAGAACAAGGGAGGTAACGTGGAGCCCCAGCTGGCCCGACGCGGGGGAGAGGCATCAGCTCGCCCTAAGAAAAGAGGGGCAGTGAGGAGGGGACAATGGCCAGCTCACGTCCCTCTTAAAAAGAAGGTGGGTGGTGGTGGTGAGGGCTGCTAGCCCGAAGTTTCTGAGCAAAGAAGGGACAAAAAGGCACGTTTCCAGGGGACACAAGCTAGGAAAGTGCAGTGAGGTAAACTCCAGTCTTGCTTCCCGTGGAGCAGAAAGGCAGTGAGGACAAAACAGGAGGCAGCAGGCAGCTGGCTGTGACTGGGAAGCGATTCGTGGCCAGCTCATGCTGGCTGTGCCACAAATGTGTCCCTTCAGCAAACAGGACACCTTGAGCCAAGCTCACCACTGCTGCTGGCTTGTCCAGCACCTCTTGTTTTGGTGTTGCAACCGGCTGGTGCTGGAGGTGAAGCCAGTGCCTGGTGCAGCTGACAGATGTGGTGCAGAGTGTGGCTGTACTTCTAAGGAGAGTGCAGAGGCAGGCCGGGGGAGCTGCGCCCTGTCCTCTGCAAGACCCCCAGTACTCGTCCCTGGCCTTGACTTGTCCATCCTCTCTGCCGTCCCCTTCTGCACATTGCCCAGGACTTGTCCGTGGCATTAACTTGGTGTCTCTGTTGCTGGAGACATTGGACTTGGTCATGATCTGGTGGCCCAGGGACATGGGGGTCTTGTGCTGTCTGGGCAGAGGGGCTGCCACCTGACCGAACTGCCTGCAGCTCTGCTGTCTGCAGTCCTTGTTGTGCCGGATACGAATCTGGCCTATTGTTGTTCATGCTATTTTTCATCGGTGGAATAGCAGCAAGCAATCTGTGCTTTCAGACGTGCTTATTGACTCAGCACGGCCGGGGCTGGATCCTCAGCTGGTGTAAAGCAGCCCTGTCCCATCAGCTCGCAGTCTCACCCGTGACCCCCATTTAGTCTTGGCCCTGCTGGCAGCTGGGACCCGGGAGCTGTGTGACCACGGGCTGAGACCGTGGCCAGGCAGGGGATGCCCTCCTGGTGCTGGCTTGCCCCTGCATCCCGGGAGGTGGAGAGAGATGTCCTAGGGCGGCTGGGGCTTGAGAGAGGCTGGGTTTGTTCGGCAGAGAGGTGCTGGATTTGTACTGGTTTGAAGGGCAGGGACTGCTGAGCTCAGGTGATTAACATAACAATCCTGGGGCTCTGCCTTCATCCTACGGCTAAAGCCTGGTTTGCTCAATCCAATTTCCAGCCTCTGCCCTTTCTTTAGCAGGCTAATTACACCGGCAGGACAGTGGAAATGACCTTCTTAAAGCCACAGTGCCCCTCATCTACCTACCTGTCACAACACAGGAGCTGGAGCACCGATTTAACTCAGAGAAATAACGTGTTTAGGCGCAATGGGCAAGCACACGGGAGAAGCAGAGCACTCCCCTGAAGTTCACAGTGTGTAACTTGTGTGTTGTTTATCAGTAGTGGCCTGTGTTTGTAAAGGTCTTTCCAAGCAGGGTTCGCTGGCTAGTAAGCCCATAGAGGTGTGAGCTTGTGCAGAGGGAAGGACCAGTAAGTGTGCAATGCTACACCAATAAATGTGTGAAGTATTTCCATCTCGCACAGGAACCTGTGAAGGCACTGGGCTGGAAAGCTGCAGTGCTGGCTTCCCTCATTAGTCATCCTAGCCTCATTCTGTCTCTGTAGTGTGTGGTACCCGGCACTGGTGCAGCTCCACCCTCCTCCTGCACCAACTTGGATGTGGCTTTGGGACCCAGAGGAGCTGTCAGTGCTCTAATGTCCAGTCCTGCAACAACTACAGCCCCGGGGTGGGCTGGGGCAGGAGCCTGCCAGTGGAGTC
>VWYK01105302.1:67276-82181 GCA_013399775.1 Semnornis frantzii | reverse complement strand
GATGAAGAAGCACAGGAAGCTGAAAGCAGTCTCATGGCAGGGCAGGCCACAGGAAACCCTTGGGATATGCACAGGATACTGATGTGGTCATCCACAGAGCAAAGGATGGGTGCTCCCAAAGTCACTGCAAGGGCTCATTCACTGGAGCAGAAACGATGACTTCCAAGCAGGGCAGAGCACTGTTTTCTCTGCTATCATTCTGGCCACTTTTGTAAAGCCCTGTGCTGTAGGTGGTCTTCATATTATAGTTCTTGAAACTGTGTGAGCAGCCACATCATTCTGCCCTTTCACAGAGGGTGACAGAAAGTAAAAGCTTCTGCCCAACCAGTAGCTTGACCCAGGACATATCCGTTGTGGTCCTGTTGAGACTGGCAGAGATACTATGTTAGGGCTGAATTTTGCTTGTGATTGCTGTTTGATGTTAGTGCTTGCAAAGAAAGGAGTAATCTCCTGGTTACAGGAGTGGCTGTGAGTTACAGCCAATCTAATGGATGGAGCAGCCATAGCTAAACAACTTCTGATGCTGAAAAGATGGATTTGCTATTTCTCCTGCTTGGAAAAGAGGAAATATGGTGAGCATCTTGAGGTTTAGTGTAACAAAACAGGTGGGGAATAAAATTAACTGGATAGTTGATACAGATGTGTCAGTCACACTTTGCCCCAAAGCCACTGCTGATTGCTGAGGAACCTGTTCCATCAGGCATTGAGAAGAGGTAGCAAAACAATTTTCAATTCATGGCAGTCTTAAAGAGACCTGCTGCACACAGCAAATTTGATGCTGTGATAACTGACACTGTTTGTGACAGACAAATCTGTGGCTTGTGTAGTGAAGCAGTTCAGAAGTGCCTGCTGTCGCATACCAAAAGGCTGTGGAAATGATGCTTGCTAGGAAAAATGTTGCAGGATCCCAACTACCAAAGGCATCTAGAGAAAGCTGTAGGAGAGCAACAAGCTATTTGAGCATACTGGGAGGTCTGGAGGCTTTAATTCTTTTTCTTTCCAAAGGCACAAATGGCATTTCGGTCTGACCCTATTGGAAGCTACAGAACAGGAGGCTGTTGAGAAACAAGGTGGTATCAGGAAAACCAATACTCCAACATTGAAGCATTAAGACAAAGTGAACCTATCTGAGAGAGAAGGAAACAATTACAGGAAAGGCTGTTACTAGAAAACTGTTGGGAGGACAGCAAATGCATCCAGGGCAACAAGTCTAGGATAAATAGAACAACCTTGGAGGCATGACCTTGCCCATCCTTACTCCACAACCTTTTGCTACATTCTGTTGCTGGGAAGATAGTCCCAGGAGTTGTGTTGTCTCTAAGGGTGAATGAAGGGTTGTAGGAAATGGTGCCAGGCTTAGTCCTCTGCAGAGCCATGCAGCTTCCTGGTGAGGCAGGGATTATATTTAGAGCTATGCACAACAAGGTGGACTCACAAATGCTGTCTTTGAAGAGCAGCTGGTGGCTCCAGGTGAGTCAGATACCATTTGAAATCATGCCCGTGGCTTAATGCAAACACCAGAGGTAAAAGATGAAATAAATGTGCCTGTAATGTGCATGCTACCTGCCACACATGCACTATGAGAACTGAAGCATACAAGAAAATTACTTAGATGGGAAAAGAAAATTGATCTCTGACATAATTTGTGGAGCTTTTTCTTTGTGTTTTGCTACACAAGCCTTCCAGGGCAGACTCCCCTGTTGGAGGAAAGCCCTGCTGCTTCTGCAGGGCAAGGCTCTCGTGGGTTGTTACTGGTCAGGGAGTGACAATAGGCAGCTTGGCAGAGCCAGTGTAAACTTTGCAGTACCAAAATTCAAGGCAAGTGATGCTAACTCTTCTCCATGTGTGGTTAAATGCCACTCCGTGTAGATGGAATGCCTTTTCCAGGTGGACACCATGTCTGCTTTTAGCTGGAGTTCAGGATCAGATCAGACTTGAGTCTCTCTGTGTCGCTTCTAAGTGATACTTAAGCTCATATTTCAGGAAGAGGGTTTGGAAAACCTGTGACATTTTCAGTGGGTAAATTCACTGATCTATCTTTAGTTTTATTTCCCCCACCCTGTGCTCTGAAATACATCAATAACCCATGTATATGTGAGAACTGCCCCATGCCACAGCTGTGTGGATCTTGTGTTTTCCTTCAGATTGCACAGCACAGCAAGTGACTTGGATAAGAGTCTCTTAGAAGCCACCTCGGGAATGCTGTTTACAGCATCCCACACCATCCTTGAACAGAAGTCAGAGACCTCCAATTTGAATCCATATTATAATCAGTTGCTGTGCCCCTGTTTGGGGGGAGATTAGTGCCATGCTGTGTACAAGCAGAGATTGTGCAGTCTGATTTTGTAATGAAGAATTATGGCAAAACAGTAGGCAGTGATTCCTGCAAAGAATATCTCCTGTGTGTGGCTTTATACAGGATAAACTGTCTGGCTTAAATATAGAAGCAGTGTTCTTCTGTAGGGAACTCTAAAAGAAAATGCATTTGAGTTGGTGTTTGCTGGCAGTGTGTTTGGTCTGTCATTCACTGACATAAATTCCAAATGTAATAGGTAAAACTGCATGAATTGGTTCTTCTGTGATGTACTGGACTGATGGAAATCGTTGTGCACTCAGGAGATGCGTGTCCTCCACGACGGTGTAGCAGTTGCCTGTCAAGGGACCAGCTTCCAAGAACCCAGAGTCCATTTCCTAAGCTGGGCAGTGTGCTGCACCTCCTACAACGCCGACTGTGAAATCTCTTTAGCTCCTGTTTACTCCCTTTCTCTTTCACTCACAAGGACCTTGATTCAGCTACGTCTGCAGCAGGCTCAAAGTAACAAAACTTCTGAATTGTGCTGGGTCTGGCAAAACAAGCAGCAGCCAAGTAGGCTGCCGTCTCACTGCCGTCATTCCCCGTGCACACTCCATGGCCATCCCAGGATTTGCCTCCTTCCTTGTAGCAATCAACTGTTGTTTGGGAGCACAGGCCCAAAGAGCCAAGCTAGAGGATCTCCAAGTTTTAAAGTGTTCAATAAAAGCAGGAATGTAGGGAGAAAAGAAAGTCCCAATTCGAATGGCATCATTCTCTTCCCCTCATTCCTTTGAGGTTCTCCTGCCTTCCTTGCCTGTGTGACCTCCCTCCTCTCCCCAAGCAGCCTCTTTCTTTTTTCAGTCTTTCTCCTGCCCCTCACCCTCCTCGCTCATTGATCTCCCTTTAGGCTTTATTAGTGACTCCCCCTCCCACCCTTTCTTTCCCTCAGTTTTTCTGATTCTCTAACATAAGACAATTGAATGAGGCCAGACTCCTAAGCCGAAGCTGGGGGTGAGAGGGAAGAGGCGTTAAGATTTAATGATATTGCCTCTTTAAGGAATCCCTAATTCTTAACACCCGTCTCCTCCCCCACCTGAGAACCAATTAAAACTCAATGAATTCAAGTGGAGGCTTTTGTGCATCACATGTGCTTGACTAACAAAGCCTTCTCCATGCTGGAATAAAAGCTTCTATTCAGCAGCCAGTTTGTTCTAATTCAAATCACTTCCACTCCAGCATCCTCTCCTTCCTTGCTGCTCCTGAGTTCCCAGGCTGGGCTGCCGCCCGCACAGCCCTGCCCAGAGCTCCGTGCTCCACCTTGCAGAGCCCTACCTCGGTGGCGGTGGAGCAGAGGACAGGAGACGACCTCTACGGTTGACTGGACAGTCCATGGTCATTATGGCTCTGTCCCCAGGAGCCTCCTGGGCTGGAGAGTGAGCCTGCATCATGCCCCGCAGCACAGGAGCTCCAGCCTTAGAAGCTGTCCCCCAAAAGGGTCTCTGCTGTGCCCTTGGGAAAAAGCTTGTCTGTGCAGAGTCCTCTGTGTACAGAGAGAATTTGCCTCATCTGTGGGCAGAGCTGGGTCTTGAAACCAGAGAAAAGCCTCTCCTTTCCTCTTTGCTGTAGAGGTTATGCAGATGTGGTGACACCTGAAGTAGCAGAGGGAGTCCAAAAGCACACAGCGTCTGAGTCCAAGTGGTTTGCACTTGCATCTGCCTTGGGGTGCTCTCTGGGAGTCTGAGGGTAGCTTCTGTCCTCCACTGTGCCTTGAGAATTGAAGAATGGGCTTGGATAAGGTCACCTGGAGGATGGAATATATGGCATGCTGTTCAACTCCCAGATTTGAAATCTTCACTTCTGAGAGCTTTGCAGCTGCAGATCTGGGGTTTGGATGACTTTCTGTAGAAGTCAATTCTCTGTCCAGATGCTGGTCATGTAAAACAGGCTGTGCTCAGAGCTTCTGCCTGTCCTTTAGTGATCTGTGCTAGCAGAGCTGTATGCATGACATTAACTGGGTTATCTCCTCTCTGTTCCCACAGCCTCCAGTTTGTAGAGACACTTTTGGATTTCTTTTCTCTTGTGAGAAATCTCTGGTAGAAGCAGGTTGAGAGCTCTGCTCTGATGGCAATGAGTTTTTTACTCCCTCAAATCTCTCCTGGGAGCAAGCTGCAACATTGCAGGCCAGCTGCCAAGGAAGCTATCTGCTCTGCTCCACAGCCTTGTTCTGGTACACGGCAGTTGCATCGCTCCTGACACACGTGGCTCTCCCAGTGAGCCACGAAGGAGGGACATGGCTCTTGGGTAGCTGGGACTTGTCCCACAAAGAGCTCTGGCAATTAAGATGAGCTCTTGGAAGCCTGTTTGTTATTTGCAGAGGCACCAATGGTGAGAGGAGCGATTTGGGCTTACATGTAGTTAGGGACCTGCAGTGTCTGACAATGGGGCTATTACATTTCCAACTCATCTGGAAGTCTGTAGGGCTGGTAATTCTTTCTAGCATGCTGCCTTGCAGCTGTCAAGCACGGCAGTGAGCAAGCATTAACACACATCAGGGTGTGTTGCAAACTTCTAGTCAACTTTTGTGAGAGAAAGATTGGAACATCCTTTAGCAGTCTTTTTCCTTGTTAGAGCTGTGTTCTCTTGCATCTGGTCACCAACCTCAGCAGTGGCCAGTACCTATAGCTGAATGATTTACTGCTCCCAAAGAGCATGTTTGGGTTTATACTTGCCTGTCTCATTTGTGTTCATAGATTTGGATATCAAACCTTCCTTTGCTGTCAGAAAATTTTAACTGTTCATTAAATTAGCATGAAGTGCAGGCTGGCCTCTTGTCACACTGGTGTGCAGAGTTGAAAGATATTTGTGCTCTGGGTAGATTTTGCCTTAGCAAACCCAATGCTGTGTTTATGGAAATGCAAAAGAGCAGGGACTCTGAGCAGAAGGAGAATGCACTGGGCTCTAGGGCTAATGCACTGGTTGTAAAGAACAGTTCTTCAAGTTCACAAGTTAATTTCAGGTAATGCTGTGTGCTATTGTGACAGTATTAATAATCTCTGTGCATGAATATGCTGAGAGGGAAGAGGATCAGATCAAAATCTGTAAATATCTGTAAATAAGTAATTCCGTGTGAGTTAGAGAGTGCTGATCATTCAGAGGAAGTTAAAAAGTATTTCCCATTACAGCTTTTAGGTTATTTTCTCCAGCATGTTCCCTCTGAAGATCTCAAAGCATTTAAAAATATTTCTTTTAGGTAGGGAAGCAAAGCCTCAGTTTTCAAGTAGAACACCAGAGTTTTCTTGGCCAAGCAGTGAGAAGAGGTAGGAGCAGCACCAACAACTGAAGAGCTCCATTCTCTTTTTTGAGCTTCCCATGAAATCCATGAAATGCAGGAATTGTGCTGTAAACTTTCTAAGGTAAGGGGCTAACAGTGCTCCTGTGCTTCTCAAGGACTGGCATGGCTTAGTTGGTTCCTAGTTTTTTATATATGTATATATATATAAATAAATGTATGTATGTATAGATATATATGTACATCTATATGTAATTAAAAAAAAAATCTATGTATTTCAATTACCATGCTTTATTGAAGGGAGCAGAAGATCTGAGCTCCTGTGGTGGTGAGGCTCTGTGGACAGAGCAGCCCCTTTCTTCGTGACGCAGCTGAACTCTCCTTGTGTCAAACACTGACCTTCATCCTCTGGGGCTCTGCACTTTGTTCCTGTTTCTCGTTAGTGAAATGAGTTTGATGGTCTCAGACTTGCTAGTAAATGGTTTCTACTTCAAAACAAAGTGCAGTTAGTTTGGCAGGAGAGTCCCAGGTCTGACCTAAAACTAAATTACAGCTGACCCTGAGACAGTGAGGCCCCTCCAGGTCAGGGACAAGGGCATTGTCAGGACACTGGGAGCTTGCACTGTAATTAGCAGCAAAGGTATCAAATACCTCCGTCTCCAGCATTCCTGTCCTTAAAGCAACACAAGCATAAAATCCCAAAATTTCTCCTGCTGCAGCCTCACTAAATCAAAAACAAACCCAAAGCAACAAACCCTAAAGGGAAGTAAGGCTGAACAAACTTCCATTGATTTTCTTGTCTGTTCTGCAGTAAATCCCTCCCCATCTCACACTGTCTCCCACAATCCCTTGTTCCCCCAGCACAAGGGAATGAATTTACCAGACGCTGCATTGCTTTCAGGACTCCAGGATGACCAACCAAGTTGAGCACGTTCTGTCTGACTAGCAGGAGTGTGTAAGAGGAGCTTTCCTGCTTCAAAGACTCTCTTGGCTCCAGAGCTGCTCTCCCAGCAAGCATCTCTTCTATCCCCAGGTTTCTTCAAACACCAGAGAGGCTCTTTTGGAGTCCCTCTCCAAGATGTGATTTGTTCTAAAAACACTTGAAGTCACAAGACCATGGTAACTTCTGGGATAGGAAAATGCTTGTACCAGCTCTCTTGGTGTCTGGCAAAGCACCAGTAAACAGGACAGGTTGCTATTGCAGCTAAAAACAGAGAGAGGGGACAGATTATCTGAGCATTACGCTTTCGACGTAGTCACCTACACCACTATGTACAAAGAAACACAGATCTCGGTTGTGCACCTCAAGACACCACACATCCTTGTTTGGCAGAAGATCATAGAATCATAGAATGTCAGGGGCTGGAAAGGACATTGAAAGATCATCTGGTCCACCCTCCCTGCCAGAGCAGATGCGGCCAGAGTCTTGTCAGTGGTGCTCAGGAACAGGACAAAGGGCACAAGCTGGAACCCAGGAGGTTCCGTCTGAAGATGAGGAGGATCTTGTATGGTGTGGCAGTGTTGGAGATTTGGAACAGGCTGCCCAGAGAGGTTGTGGAGTCTCCTTCTGTGCAGAGCTTCCAACCCCAGCTGGGCATTGTGATCCTGGGCAAGCTGCTGGGGGTGCCCCTGTTGATGCTGTGTGCCCAGAGCTTCCCCAAGCCTTCTTTGGAAAGAGGAATATTTACTGCATCTCCTCACTTTTGATTCGAATGCTCCAAATCGACAGGCAGTTTTGGAAGATGCCTCAGTGTTTCCATCCATCACAAGTGAGCAGTTTCCAAACCCCAAGTGTGCCTTCGAAGCAGCAGACTTGGTGATCCCCAGAGGGGAAATGCTGGAGCAGGGCAGGATGTACTACACAGGGCTTCCAAAAACACCCGTATAATCAGATTACAAGTCCAGTGAGTCAGGATGTCAGAAGCTTGAGTATGATCCTACTATTTCCAGTGTAACTCATGAGATTCCTCCCTTCTGATGTCTCCAGAGCTGCACTGGGCATTCCTACAAATAGGAGAGCAGAATCTACTGATTGATGGCAGATAGATGAAACTAAAATCTTTAAAACATGGAATGAGTTTAAAATTTTGTTAGGAGCCTTAAGGTTGTGGCTTTGTTGTTACTTTTGTTGTTAGTTTTTTTTTTTTTAAATTGTTCTTTGGTCAGTTGTTTGTTTGTTTGTTTGTTTGTTTTTTAATGTCAAGTCTCTTTATTTTACTACATGTTTCTGGCAGAAACTTTAAATTCCAGGAGTTACTGTGTCATTCCTACTTTAATAAAGGGATGGTTCCAATGTATATGGTTAATTTCCACTGTGAAAGGGGATTCCTGTTGCTTCTCTGCATCCCCCTGCTTTGACAGCCTATCTACATGTTGCTTGCCTCTCAGCTTTGTGCTGAAGAATGTCTTGGACAGCTACTTTGGAGGGAGCTGGTCCTTAGCCGTTGTGTGAGTTTGGCCACCAGCCAGCTGGGAGCTCTGAGGGATACAGCTTGTGAATCACTTCTTGCTCCTGGTGGGAAAAGGGTCAGTGACTCAGTTTTCTTCTGCATGTGGGACTGCATGGGCATGAGGTAGGTGGTTAAAGATCTGCCTAGGACAAAAGGAAAAAGGAAATGGCATACGAACCCTGATGTAGCAAAATCAGCCTTGAGGGAAATCCAGAGCAGGCAAAGGCGTGAAAAGATAAATGCTTAAAGGCTGTGAAAAGTTAGCAAAAGACACAAGGGCAAGAATGGACAAGTAGCAGCAGGAGCAAAGTATTTCCCACTAGACTGTGAGACTGCAGAATCAGAGCTCATCTTCTGCAAGAGGTTAGCTCACCGGGTCTGTGGCCAGGGCTGTCATTGTGTCTTGGTATCAAAGGATGAGTTTGGAGCCTTTTCCAGCTTGACTTATTTAAGAGCTGGTGTAGTTGCTGTGGCTGGAATCTGTGGCTGCCCCATTTCACGTTCCCTAACCTGGAAGGGTTGGGAGTCTGTAAGCATGAGTGAAGATGCTATGGCCTGGGGAGGGGGAAACCCTCCCTTTCTGGAAGATACCAGTCCTGGCTTCAGAGCGCCAGTTCTGGGTGCAGTGCTGCAGATAACCAGTTCTATATACAACACCCCACTGGGTGAATTCATGACTTGCTGTAGACTATTCTACAGCAAAGAGAAGAGTGACAGAGATTACTCCAAGTGCATCTGGACCCTGGCAGGCTCTCTTGCCTCTTCTGTCGGGCAGGGAGGAGGCTCAGGCAGAGGTTACGTGTAGAAAGCAGCTAAGCTGCTCCTGCAATCTGAGGATGAGAGCTTTGCCTGGGAAGACACTGGTGTCTGTCTTGATTAGGATGTGATGCCTGATGTAAGTCATGTGACAAGTACAAACAAAATACCTTGGCAAAACCTTGAGGAACCAGGACAGGCTGAGCTGCTTAAGGAGATTTACAGAGAGTATTTCTGTCCTGAGCACTCGCCTCGGTCTCAACCTTTCCTGTCTCAGGACCTCCAGCATGCACCTTGGATTTTAAAGATGCTCTTTTCTGCTCATTCCTCCAAATAATCCATAAACCTTCTCAATTTTCTGCTGATAAGTTTTACAGTGTAGTCCCAGTTACTTTACATCCCCAGGATGCTATAAAGTTGTTTTCTGAGAAGTGCTGTTGGGATTTATGGAGCAAAGGTCCCGTCATCTTAGATTAGAAATTAAGTCTTGAAGAAATAGGAGAGTTAAAAGCCAGTGTGACTGTTGTAGCAGAGGTAGGAAATTGATTATGTCCTGAAAGAGGGGATGAAGAAACAGCTTCTGCTTGCTCAGCTCCTGTTTGTGTGTTGAGCCAAACGTTCTCTGTTTGCTCTTGTAAATGCCTCTTCCTTCTAGGTTCTGCTCTGGGACAGTGCCAGCACCCAGATTTTCTGACTCCTGCAAGCACCTCAGTGGAAGATCCAGCCCTGCTTCCCCTGAGCCCTCTCCTTCCCTTGCTCCCCTGTTCCTCTGGACTCGGCTGTCTTGAAAGCTGATTTTAGAGGTCCTTGACATGGTGCTGACTTCAGCCCTGGATGAATAATTCACACATGCATCAGACCTGCAGAGGATGTGCAGATCAAGTGATAGTGCAGCATCACTGGGCCCTGCCTGAGAGGTTGCTTACTGGAGGCCCAGCAGACTGGGCTGAAAGGCACCCAGCAGTGTCACTGCAGGGAGATGCTGCAAAAGCTGTGTGCAGTGTGGTGTTCTGTTTGGAGAGGTTCTTTCTTTCCACTACCACCCTACTCCCCCCAACCCACTGGGGTACAGGATTTTATTTTTAATAAAGGACATTAATATTTTGTAAAAAAGTTAATGCAGAGCCCCATTTTATCTAAGATATCTGGAAGCTATTGTGCTGGCTGAGGCACTCAAACCTGACCCAGACCTTTTTCTCTTCCCCCCTATTTACCTGACTCAGCCACAGACCTTTTCTCCAGCCTTGGTGGTGGTTGGTGCAGCCTGGCTCCGTGCTGTGCTGATCCTTGCCCTGACATGTGCCTGTGGACCACAGCCTTTAAAGTTCTCTGTGTTACTGCTCTCTTCTCTAGCTTCCATCCATATATTGGATCACATTCAGAATTCCCCTTTCTGTTAGACAAGCCCCCACTTTTGCCTCCTTTGCTCCAAACTCCTTCTGTCCTTTCTCCTCATGTGATGAAGAAACCGTAGAAACCAAGGGCCAAAAATGGTACCCAGAGATCACCTCTGCAACAGGCAAGGAGAAAATTGAATCTAGCACCAACCTCTTATTTGCTTAACTTGTTCTAGAAAGTCTTCATGAGTGGGCATTCCTGAGCCTCCCTGCTCAACATCTCCCACCATTAGCTATCCTCATAGCCATTAAGTTTCTCCTTATATCTAATCTTTATCTAAGCCTTCTGTGCGAGTGGAGCCAATGAGCATAAGGAACAGCATCGTTTAAAACATCTTTAAAAGCATCTTTAAAACAGCCTAGCACATCTGGTGGATTTCTGCTGCATCCATCCTCAGCTCTTTCATCTAATGGTGGGGAAATGAGTCCCCCTGTATCACTTTATGAGAAGCTCTGAGCTTCCAGGTGAGGAGGGGAAGAACAGGAGGCAATGCTTCATTTCTGGGCTGGAAAAGAGCCTCTTAACAGTAATACTCTAGGAAAGGTCTGTTTTGGGTTGCTGGAGTGAGGACTGGGGAGAGGTTAGGTAGGAGGAGGGATGAAGCAGGAAGCATTGACTGATGGGAGCCTATGACAAACAGTAACTAATAGTTTAGAGAGGAGGTGGAGCTCAGGGCACCTTCGAGGAGAGAGGTCTCATTTGTCACATCCGTTGTTACTTTCTGTCACTTTATATGCAATCCTTGGAGTCTTGTGATAAGGGAAAAAAAAAAAAAAGAGAAGTGAAAATGTTTTCAGCTCCTTTTTGGAGAGGGGGTGCCCTTGCAGACTGCTGTAGAGAGGTGTCCCCTGCACAGGGTTCAGGCTGATGTGGCGCTGGGTGCTCTCTGTGCATGGAGCAGTTCCAGTGTCAGAGCTGAGCAGTCAGTGTTTCCTCCCACATTTGCTGGACAGATTTAGATAGGATCATGGAGACTAGACACCACGTAGTAGTTTTTAGAGCTTGTAAAGAGGGAGAATAGCAGGAAGGGCTCTCTAATTTTTCCCTTAGCCATCATTTCCAGGACAGTGAGTGGAAGTCTGCAATCTCCAACTGTCCTTCAGAGACCTCTCTTTTTTGTGGCTTTGTTCTGAATCTCTATGCACTACTCTACAGGTTCTCTCGATGTTGTGTTCTGAGGCTCCAATCCCTTTTGCTGCTTTGTGGTGATTGGGGTGGTTTCCTTTTTTCCAGTTATGCCAATTGTCTTTATTTACTCATAATACTTCCATTTCTCCTGCTCATTATTCACCCACACCTGTTTCTCTTTTCCTGTCTTGCATACAGCACTGTTCCTCTCGTCTATTTACCCCAGCTCTCTGCTCTTCAGTGCTCATTTCCCATTGCAAATCTTGCTTTGTGAGGTTTCTTATATGAAGCAAAGAAATCCTTGGTGCCTTTGCAGCTATTTCACTCTTCCTGTGACTGACTGTCTCTCCCCTCAATTTGAGTGGAGTCTGAATAATTAAATTTCTCTAAATAGCTCTTCTCCCTGTCTGTGCCTGACTCTTGCCCCAAGCCAGCTCCTGCAAGGCAGGAGATGGCTGAGTGGTGGGTTTCCTTCAAGGCAGGCACCCCTGGCTGCCCTGTGCATGGGCTACCAGGGAGGTTTTGCCATCACCCTTTCCAGAGGGTCAGCATCCCTTGCAAACAGGCACCAGCACCACTGGAAATCGCTGCCAGGGATTGGCATTGCCCCCAGGCTGCCTACTGAGCTGCAGTTAATATCTTCCAGGTTTGTGTGTGCAGCATCAAGATGCAAATAATGCAAAAATGATTCGAGTTCCAGTTCAAGTTTGTTTATCAACTGTCCACACTAAATGAAAAGTGAAACTTCTCCTAGTACTGGGCTGGCAAAACCTCCTGGCCAGAGACAGGTCTCCAAGACACAGTCATTCCTTAAGCCTCATATGATGAGGGAGGAAAAGAGGCGGCTTTTGCCCTGCTCCTCCCCTAACCTCCACTTTTTGGAACCTCCCTCTCACCATGAATAACTCCAGTGTCTGCCACTGGTGCTGGGCAGAGCTTTGCCAATCATCCTCCTCAGCAGGAAGTGGACATGATTTTGATAGTGTCACTCTACCACACACGAGATGCTGAATAGCAGCAAGAAAACTGAGGAGTTTTGTTAATCTCGCTGGTGTTTGGCAACCTCTCAGCAGCAGCCACAGAAGCACTACAGCTGTCTGTCTGCAGCCCCAGGAACACAATGCTGCATTATTTTATATTCGGCAGATCATCTTTCCAATCATAAGGTCTGGAACGTTTTATATATTTACTCCTCTGTGAGGAAAGCTTCCTACTGTCACTAATCAACAGAGTTTTTTTCAAGACCCGCCGTACTGTGCGTTACAGAGATAAATGAATTGATAGTTGCAAAGCACTTTGGGGGCCTAAGGTGGAAATACAAAATATTGCCTGTATGATTTGGCAAGGGACTTGGAATAAGTTACATGGTGCAGTGTCATTCCCAGTGATGCAAACCCAACCACATCCTCCATCCAGATCTTCCTGAAGTTTTTTTTTTTTTTCCTATGGTGTTCGCAGATGTTAACTCACATTGATCCTGTTCTCCCTCCTCCAGTAATATTTTGGTGGAGAAAAAAAGAATAGAATACTAAGCACAATGCAAACCCTCAAAAGATACAATGAAGCATTTTCACGCTATGTCCCTCAGAGTGTCCTACTTTATCTGTCTCATAAATAATCCCCACTTGAAACTATACTAATGCACTGGTAGTAAACCCAGAGATGTTATTCCTTGGTGTGTCCCACACCAAGATCTTGTTTCTTTCTATCTTGCTTGTGTTTTGATAAGTATTAGTACTGTTGGGCAATTATGGAGCATTAAACCTGTGCCAGGTGACTTGAAAATGTTGGTTCACCCTTTGGAGCATTTGCCATGCAAATCAGAGAGAGCAGGTGCCAAGAAGCAGTGCAGCAGGAGTGAGTGTGGGCAGTGTGGCAGGCAGCAGCAGTGGCTTCCTGACAGCCCAGTCACCTTCCTGGTTTCTCAGGGTGTACAAGAGGAGATGTCCAGGACGCTACCTTGGTACTGCTGCTCCCACAGGTCATGCAGCCCTTCCCTGCCACTGCCAGCTGCAGTGCCACCTCTGCAGTCCCTATTTATATTTCTCTTCAGCACCAGCCCAGCTGCCTCTCGGGGCACCTCCACCCAAAGCAGTGACTTCAGCCCTGTGGAATCACAAGTCAGTTATTCTGGAGAAGCAGCTCAGCCTTGTCTGGTGGCAGTGGGAGCTGAGGCTGTTTTGCGGCCACAGCTGAGAAGTTGTGTATCTCAATGCCCAGGGGTGGCAACCAAGTCTCTGGTGTTAAGCGTGTTGTCTAGTTATAGGGCCAGGAGACAGGGTAGTGTCACTCACCCAGCTCAGGAAATGGAGTGGGTGAATGGTGGTTTGGCAGAGCTAACAGGCAGAAGATGAATTTAACTCAGAGTTGCAGCCACAGGCTGAACCCATGTAATGAAATATACCATTGCGAAGTGTCATTAAAACAAAGGTGTCTGGTTCCTCTCCAGGAGGGAGATGAGGTGCATTGGCACACGGAAATACAGTCAGGAGAGAATGGGAAGAAAGGTCAGATGAGGATGGCAGTGACCCGAGATCTGCCAATACCTCACTTTAGGCAACAAGAGAGTAGAGAGGAGACTGGTGTTGGAAGGAGTGAAGATAGAAGATGCCTGTGGGCAATATTTGGCAGTACATGGACACATACCTGGGACTCTGCGACACCCTCTTGCAATGAGAGGGGTTCACGGCAACTGTCAGGTTTGTGCACTGTTCTCATATGCCACAGATGCAAACAAGTACTTTCAAAGCACTACACAGCACAGTCAAGAGCGGCTACAACACTCATGACTAGCTTCACAGGCACTTCATCTCTTCCTTGCTGTGCTCCTCCAGCCACCCGGGCCAGGTTGCCCAACAGCAGAGGCACAGAGTGCACAGACCTGCTCCAGAAACCATCAGCATGTGGATGAACTTGTGTAGCAACGAAGAGAGACTGGAGCTTGGCACGACTCCATCAGTTTGGACGGCCAAGAAGCTGTGCGGTAACCTGAGGGCCAGCCTCGCACCCCACGGCTGAGCCGCGGGCAGGCGGGAGCAGCCTGGGCCGTGCGAACCTGGCAGTGCCGCGGCGCTGCCGCGTTGTCCGGCAGCGGCTTTGCTCGGGTCCCGCCAGCAGCCCTCCATGCTGCTCCGTGCAGCCACGGAGACCGGGCAAGCAGTGAGGCCGCGCAGCCTCTGACCCCCGGAGCGTCCTCGAGAGCTGCGAGGGGCCAGGGAAATGCCGGGGCGCTGGGAAGGCGCCTCGGGTGTCGGCGCCGAGGCTCCCCGCTGCCCGGCCGGGGTACCTGGACGAGAACGGCAGCCTCGGTCGCGCCCTCGGTAGGGAGGACAGAGGCGAGGACCAGTCCCGGGCCCGTCCCGCGTCGGCTTTAACCCTCCCGGTGCCTGAGCCCGCTCGGCGGCTGTGAGACACGGGGGAGTGAGAGGGGTGTCCGGGGTCCACGGCAGAGACCCCGAGCGCACCGAGTCCGGCCTGGCTCCGCCGCGGCAGGATTGAACCCGCTGCCCTTTGTCCGCCGCTCCAGGGCAGGTGCGGGCGGCGTGGCCGGGGGACAAAGCCACCGCAGGCTCCCGGGCTGCTCCCGCCGCC
>VWYK01105302.1:13383-65837 GCA_013399775.1 Semnornis frantzii | reverse complement strand
TCGGTGGCTCCCTGGGTCAGTGCTGTATGGCAACTGGTCCAGCTTTGTAAGTCAGTGGCCCACGGGAGATGTGCAGGCTGTTTTGGGGGGTGGGGGTGAGGTGTCTGAGTGGGAGGTCCTTTCTCTTTAGTTTTAGTGACTTGCCTTCTTCTGAATTCCTTATTGCTGCCCTGGGGTGAAGGTGAGGGTAGGGATGGGGGAGTGGCGGGGGCTGGGAGGGGGTGAGGCTCCGGGTACGGCGCTGCTGAGGAGTCCAAATGTGCAACTTTATTTCTTGCAACGTGCGGCTCAGACATCTCAGCCTTTATCTTGGCAGAAGGGAGAGGGCGGGAGAGCGAGACCCCCTTTCTTAGGGTTTACAGCATGAGTTGCAGCAAGATTTATGTCTGTTCCTGTTTAACTGCCTGGATCGCTCCCTTTGATGTGCACAGGTCCTTCCTCCCCACGGGAGCTCCTGGTTAAACCTACCCCAGCCTTCCTGGCTGAGGCTGGGTCCCCAGGACTCCTAGCCCTCCTCTTTTCAGGAGTGATGTAAAGTGAGTTTTGCTCTGGGGGAGGGTTATGGTGAAGTCTTTTGAGGAGGGCCCAGGGCTTGCTTTTTTTTCTTTTTTTTTTTTTTTCCCCACTAGCCTGTGTAAACACGGTGTCTGCTCAGCTAGTCCCATCGTGAGTCTGTGGGCTGGCATAGGCCCCTCTTGGAAAGGCAAGTGATGGATGACTGTTGTAGCAGTAGTTCTGAAAGCGTTTCGGTGTCAGGAGTCCACCGAAACCCACCGTCTCCATTCTTCTCTGCGAACTGCCACTGTTGCCTGTGTGAAGCTGCTCTGCAGCCCACCCTGCAGCCCAGGAGGGCGGGGAGGGACGGGCAGGGCAGGAGTGGATGGGCGGCAGGAGAACAGAAGGGCCTCGTGGCGCAGGGCGCATGGGGACCGGCCAGCCATTGAAATTCCCAGCTGCATCTGCTCCGCTGGCGCAGCACAGAGAATGGGGGCAGTTTCATCAGGGCCCTTCTTTTGTTAGGAACTTTGATCCTCTCCCCCATTCCTTTTCACTTTTTATTTAGTGTGGTTTTCAGATGGGTCAGATGTTTTGGGATGTTTTACCTGGTGAGAGCTTGGTCTTGTACCACTTTGAGCCTCTGTATGCTTTTGCCCTGCTGAGCTAAAAGACTCTCATGTGAGTCATGGGTTAAATGACACAAACTCATCTGAATCCTAATTTAGGGTTTCATGAAACTTTGCAGGAAAAGGTTCTTTCCTGAAGCACAGCCTTCTCTTGAGCCCTGGTTGTCTCCTGGCAAGCAGCACTTGATAGACAGTGTTTGCCCAACTTGTTGCTTTATTATACTCTGGTTCTTCCTATCCTATCTGGGGTTATTGGCCCAATTGTCTGAGGAAACCTGGTGCTCTTCGGACTACTCTTTGTTTTTAAACTAGATAGCAGCAGCCTACAGGATTATTTGTGAAAATGCTTGCTATGTGAATTGGCTTTGCAGTCTCAAGGTAAAAGATTTGCGTGACTTTGTAAAGCTGCAGCTGCTGCTGCTTTGAGCTCCTTTATGTGGTCTGGGGGAGCAGGCTTGGTGGTGCTGGGTCACCCTCTTGTTTCTTTGTTGTTGTTACTTTTTGTTGTTTGTTTTTTTGTTTTTGTTTTGTGGTCTGTGTCTCTTGGGCATCACAGAGCAACAGAGCAGAGGTAGCCATGGAGGTGTGATAAATGAACAAACTCAGTCGTGAGGTCTGGTGGATCCTTGCCTGCCCTTTTCCTGCTCTGGGGCACCAATACCAGTCAGGTTAATGCAGGACTTACCTGACCTGAGCTACTAAACTGTGCCATAGATGGCCTGAAGAGCATTGCTGAGGAGCCCATCCAGCTCACTAGTACACCTGCATATCAGTGGAATGCCTCATCCCCAAAGCCTTGCGAGGTGAAGTGGAAGCAGTTTGTGCTCAACTGACTTCTACTCACTGCAGCCTGGTCTCAGGGTTTTGTGTTTTTGGATACAATCTGAGCAGTTCTGAATGCTCTTAGTCTTAGCAGATGTCTATCTAGGTTTGTAAAAAGGATGCATTACGTCAGTGGGTGACACTGAAACACAACTCCTCCAGGGCTATTTGTTTTAACACCAGAAATGAGGGAATAAGGTACCAGTCCTTTTGCTTTAATGAGAAAGACTCCAGCCACCGAGGCGCAGTCCAGTTCGAGTAACTTGAGTCCAGCACTGAACTTGCTCCCCTGTGCGTGTTCCCAGGACTGCCCCTGCAGTCAGTTGCCCTGGCCTCCCTCTACCTGCAACAATAGCTGGTTGTGCAGAAGAATTTGTGAAATGACTGCCTGCTCCCTCCAGCCAGGAGGACACGTTATCTCTGCCCAGTTGATCACACTCAGGGTAATGAGAAAATGAGGCTGAGCTTAGCATTGCTGAGTATGAAAGCATCTTCTTGGCAGGAGCTGAATGACACTGGCTGAGAAGTAAAAGACAGTAGATTATTGTTTTTGCTTATTATCTGCCATCAACCTCCTGGTCTCCTGCCGTCCCCTGTCCTCAGAATTCGCTGTGGGTGTCTGCACTAGCCAGGAAGTGGGGTGAGGGAGTTGTGTGTGCGCATGGGGAGTGGAGGAACGGTTCAGATGCCCCAGGGAGGCACTGGAGGGTATGCTAATATGCTGACGATTGGAGCTTGGGGAGGGAGGTTTATTTTTGAGTTTATTTGTGCTCTTCACTTTTGCCTCTGTTTACTTACGTGCTGAGTTTATTTATGTTGTAGGCTGTGAGTCAGGATGGAGGTGGGGAAGGCAGGGAGAGAAGCTGGTGGAAGGGCGCCGGGAGGCCAAGCTCTGGGGCTGTGTGACAAGTGAAAGGACGTGGGACGGGAGGGCGGCCAGACTGGAAAGCCGAACAAAGCAGCGAGAGGAGCTGGAGAAACACAGTTTCCTTTTGGGCTGTTTGAGCTGCTGGGCTGATGGGACGGCGCTCCGGGCTGCACTCCCGGCTGCAGCCTGTCCAAATGCAGGGATGAGCCAGACCTGCCTTTACCACAGGTCTTTGTAAGCTGATTTGTAGGCCTGGATCATCCCTGACGTGATGTAACTTTACAGGAGTTGCTGTAAAAATAGGCTGTAAAGAAAGAGATGGTGGCTGAGGAGGAGAGGAGGCTTCGTGGGCGTTCGGCTTGCAGCTGCATTAGTGCTGTCCCGGCTTTTGTGGCGGTGTGAGGCCAATGCAGGCACGCGCTCATCCCTGCTGAGCCCAGCAGAACGCGCGGCACCTGGATGGCAGCGTGGGGACGGCAGCTCCGGCCGGCGGCAGGTCTACAGAGAGGCTGAACAGGCACAATGGAGGGCTCAGCCTGGGGAGGGGACACATCGCGCCATTGTGTGCAGCGCAGGCTGGGCAGAGGGGCAGCGCGCTGCCCTGTGGCCGCAGCCTCTACAGCCCCGGGGGCTTTGGGCTCCTCGGTTTCGTTTGTACCTTCCTGTCGGCTCTTTTCACCTTGTGTGTTTTGTGGGATGAAGTGGTGGGCTTTTTGTGTGCTGCCTCTCTTCTGTCCTGTTCCTACCCAGGTGAGCTCTGTACTTACAGGCAGAGTAGAGGGGGAGAGCAGAAAGGCAGAAGACGGCACTTTTAATATGAGGTTGGTGATGCAGGGCACCCAGGGGCAGGCCAAGTGGGAGGGTGAAGCCCAGCCCGTTAATCCCAGCATGTGACAGGCTCTCGTGTGCGTCTGACCAGTGCTCAGCTAGAGACAGACCACTGCATGCTGGGACTTGTAGTCTCCCTGGATTACACCTTATTGAGAGGGAAGGATATCTGCAAACAGCTTCATTTTATGGACCTGGTGTAGGCTCTTTGGGTTTTTAGCAAGGTGCCATGCGGGCAGAGACAGCTGTGTGTATGGAGGAGCCCAGCACAGGCACACTCATCTGTTCTTCATGTCATCTCTTTCAGATTGACCCGAAGGTAGCATTCCCCCGCCGAGCACAGCCCAAGGTAAGCATTGTGGGCAGCCCTTGCCATCCCAAGGGGAAAAGGACATGGTGGTGAATCTCGTTCTTTGGTGCAAGGTTGCCAGTGCACACAATGGAGTCGCTCCCTGATGTTTGCTCAGGACTCAGCTGGAGCAGGAGCTACTCTGCTTCACTGCCAGTGTGATGTGCTGCGCTCCTGTCAGGTTTCCAGTGCAGTGCTGGGGCCTTGTATGCCACTGGAGGAACTGAGAGGCCACTCAGTTATACTTTAGGATGTGCTAGTTAGAGCTGGTGAAACAAATGCTGCCCAGGGTGAACCTGGTCCTCCTGAGGTTGTGACCAGTGCCTGTAAGTTTCAGGCCTTGGGAGATACAGAACAGCTCCATGCTGTGATGGGACACAGGTGGAAAGCGGGTCCCGTGTGTGCATGTATGTGTACAGTAGGTGTATGGCAGGGAGGGGGAGAAGGATTTAATTTTGTGAAATGCCCTTGTGTGCTTCAGCACTGGAAAAGGCAGAGGGAGTTTGGTGTTGGAGTTTATCCACCAGAAAGAAATTGAAAGGCTTCAAACTGCAGTTGCGGGAACTATTTCCAGGCGTGCACCTAGAAACTTTTAACTGAGAAGGCTGGAGACTGTCTTTAGACTTTGGATGTCCCTTTAACTTTGATCTTGGTTAGCAGTTTTAAAGTTTAGAGTCTCTGTTCCAAGAGATGTCATGGGAGAAAGCTGGGGAGAAGCAGTGTTGAGAGAGGGAAGAGGAGACTGGTGCCGGGAGGGAAGTAAGGGGGATCAGGCACTGAGAACAATTGGTGAGCAGGTATCCCGAGTAACTGGAGCCAGGAAGCACATGGTAGGAATTGGGTTAATTCCATTAAGCAGTTTGGTGACAGAAGGTGCTTTAGTGTTAGAATGGGCTGCTCTCCAAGCCAGGGAATTGCTGCGGATTAGCCCTGTGCTCCTTGGGGTAATTAGGACCATGTGTTCCTCTGAGAGCAGGGGTGTAGCCAAGCAGCTAAGGGGAGGATGCAGCTGGAGAGCTGGTTCAAAGGCTGTCGGTGTGCCTCAGCCTGGCAGCAATGGCCCCTCTCAGGGTAGTGAGTTTTCTTCCTTGTCCCAGCTGTGTGAGTGACAAGTGGCAGGGGGATCTTTGCCTCCTTGCAAAGGCAAAAGAGATTTAACTAGGAGTTGACCAGGCTCCATTGAAGTGACTGGGCAGTGGGTGTGAAATGAGGTTTATTCTGTGCAAAACTGGATGTGCTGCAATTTGTGAGCTAGGAGGGTGAAGCCTGAGGAGCCTCCCTGTGCTGCCAGGCCTCCTGCCAGTCTTTCTGCTCTGGGAAGCAGAGCAGCATCTCCGGGGGAGCCTGGAGGAGGCTGGCTGTGCAAAGTGGCAGGGCTGCGGGAAGAGCTGGAGGGCCAGGAAGGGGACAGTTATGTTGGCCCCTTCGGGGTGATGCCAAGGTGCCAAGGGAGTGGCAGCAGGTTAGTGAGGGGAGAGGCTGATAATATGAAGTCCAAGGAGGAGGTGAGGTGGTGGCTGGGTGCTGGCAAGCGTGATAGAGTGGCATGAGGGTGAGAACATGAACTGAGGTTTGGTGTGGGACGATTTGGCCAGAGGGCTTCGAGAAGGTGGAAGCTCAGCTGCAGCAAAAGGGGCAGGCACTTCCCAGCAGCGGAGGGCAGTTAGTGGCCTTTTGAGTCTTGTTCTCTGCTCGCTCTGGGTTTATGTGGTGAATTCCTGTCCTTCCTTTTTCCAGATGGTGACCCGAACGAAGAAGATATTTGTGGGTGGTCTGTCTGTGAACACTACTGTGGAGGATGTGAAACAATATTTTGAGCAGTTTGGGAAGGTAAGTCTCTGGAGTGATGCTGGATCAAAGCTATTGCATGTGGGGCAAAAAGGAGTTTTCTGAACTGTGGAGGTGGGATTAGGAGCTTGTAAGTCTTTTGCACAGCGTTAAGTAGATTGAAGGTCAGTTACAGATGCCGAGTGACTGTCTTAGCTTTGTAGAGGCTACAGCCAGTGACTCCTTGCCCTGTGATGATTTGAAACAAAGACTGTTGGTAGGACCTGGGCTAAGGGATTTCCTTGGTTTCCCAATTTTTCCCTATCCAGAAGCCTTATGTAGGTTACAGATTTGTGTTTTGCTCAAATGCTGGAGGAAGGTTTGTAGACGCTCCTAACAGAGCGGCTGTAAGCATCAAACCTGTAACTCAAAGCCTTGTGACTGATATTTTGGTAATTCTGTATTTAAAGTAAGCCTTTTGGTCCTGAAACTTCTCATGCTGAGTCTTGGGCAAGTGGTGATGTTAGTTTTGAATGTTTGAAGAAAGTTTGTCTTTATGGCTGTCCCTTCTGCTGGCCCGTCTTTCTGTGCTAGCTGATGGCTCAGGGAAGGGTGGGTTTCTGTGGCTGGAAGTTGCTTGTGCTGTGATCAGTGACAGCCAGGAGTGCAAACTGTGAATTGGGACTGAATCAAAGGGTAGAAAGGGGCTAAGTCTTGGCCTTTCAGGCCCCTGTCAGGAGGATATGAGCATCCCCAGAGGCAGTCTTGATAGCTTAAGGATCCCAAGACATTTTGTACTCAAATGCTGGATGTGGTCATCTCCAGGACAGGGCACAGTGACTACTGCACTGCTGTTGGTGATGTTGTGCATGGATTTGTTGCTTGGGTCAGAAAGTGTTGGATTCTTTAGCTGTTGGGACCCTCCTGCCTGGCTAGAGGCAGAAAGAGCATAGTTTGCCTGGCAGTAATTTGGCCAGGATAGCATCATGGATATGGAGGCAAGTACCATAGGAACCACAGTGTCAAGGATGAAGCTTTGGTGTTAATTTTCATCTGAAAGATCCTGCAAAAGGGTGATGTTCTATGGAGGTTTATTAATTTGTGAAAGGAAGTTTTGTAACTAATTTTGACATATCATTGGAACTTTTGGGCAGAAAGTCTGGAACATGTGTTTGCTCTGTACCTTTGTTCATCTACTGAAGTCAAAACCGCATGTCCTGGGATACTATCCTGGCTGCAAAGTGGCTTCTTTGTATTTCTGTTCAATGCTAAGAGGAAGTGGCAACAGCAAAAGTAGTCAGATACTGTCATCTTTGCTAGTTGTTAGCTCTGTGGTTCGATTTTTCTATTAGAAAGAAGTAAACTCTTTTGCATCCCTAAGACCTTTTACATAGTGCAACAGAAGGTGTCACCACTAAAGATGGTGATGTCTGTGTAGTCTGAAGGTTGTTAGCTTGACTGGCATGTGCTTCAGTGCTGCCAATGGAGGTGTTTGATAGGACAACAAAATGTTTTGGGCATAATCACCTTTTAACCATACCTGTGTTCATTTGAAGGAGAAGCATGCCATGCAGCACTTGCTTTACAAGCAGTTAGTGCTCTAGTCTGAGCAGCTTCCAGTTGTTTTGGGGTGTTCTGCTGTTGTGTTCCTCTTAGTCTATGGTCATGTGCTGGAAGAAGGTGTCCTGATGTCAGGAGTCTGGCAAGAACTGGTTGTGTCAGATTGTTTTCTTGGGACTGGACAGGAGGGAGAGTTCTGCATAGCTCAATGCGATTTGCTTCTGAAGAAGCAGCATCCTGGACAACATCTGGCCCTCAAAATCTGTATGAGGCTGGGACAGCTGGCCTCTTGGTTCTGGGGAGTCTCCATGGGGAGAGGTCAGGGATGGTCAGATTGACTCTCCCATTTTCAGGACAATTTTCTGACTAATCTGTCCATGTCAGTTGTGAAGAGACTCCTCAGAGCTCATCCTTCCTGCTCTGCACCCATCTCCTAGGCTAACCCTCAGATCACTCACTGAAGGCCAGGAGAGTTGTCTCCTGAGAAATTCTCTCCAGAGGGTAGCTCTGTATGGCTGATGGGCAGGATCAGTGGGAAAGCATGTTTCAGAGGAAAGCCTCCACACCCATCAGCTCTGGGATTCTGAGCTCTGAACCTGCTGGTCTGTGGTTTCTAGGGATAAGAAAAACTTGTTGACTTCAATTTCAGATGTGACTCATGCACAACATGATTTTGGTGCACAGGCTCTCTCAGAGTTTGTGATGCTCTGGGGCCTCCTAGCTTTCAGAGGTCCCCTAGGATCCTTTCTTTGGAGATATTCTTGGGACCTGACTCTGGGCTTCACCTCCACAAGTTATGGCATCTTTACCTGAGAGGTGGTAAAGCTTCAGTTATCCTCATTTTGAAAAGTTTGTCTGAAAAAATATTTTCCAAGTCATTTGTACCAGTGTTACATCTGGAATTGGATTGGGACTGTGTGAGAAGGAATTATTAAGGATATTATTTTAAAGCATTTCCTTGGAGGACCGACACTATGAGGAAATGGCTTTATCTGTTTCCTCTTATTCTAAGTGGCCCCACAGTTTTCTTGGATCTGACAGGAGAAAACTCACTTCTCTTTCCTCCTGCCTGTCCAGGAAAGCATGGGGATGCTTAGGATCTATAGAAAAGAGAGCAGGGAGTACCAAGTCATCCTGTCTTGATTCCTTAAGATCAAGGAAGCAGGTTCCCAGAGGTGAATTTTTAGTCAATCTTTGCAAATCCAGTAGCAAGCTCAGTATGGATCTCAGCATCAGGGAGGGATTGTCCTCTGCTTTTTGAGGACAATGGAGTGCAGATTGCTGAATGGGTTTTGTGTGAAGGTTATCTTCAGGCTGCAAGCCTAAGTGTGTGTTAGATTTGCCACCACTTAAGGCCTTTAAATTACAGTAGATGCTTTTTGAAAAATACATTTTAGTCCAGACAGCCTGCACATGCTGTAGAGTTATGAGAGGAAGTGCTATGGCCTGCAGAACAGACGAGGTCAAATTAGATTATCATAATGTTCTCTGCAGTCCAAATCCGCGAGCTGCAGTTTGCAAGTTTACCAAGGCAGCTAGCGTCAGTGCATCTCGGGTCAGGAGCAGCACACCTTGTGTGTCCCTTAGCAGGACAGAATGGCAGTTTGGTTGGACTGGAGATGAAGTAGGTTCCCATTTACTAAAACAAAAATCCTCAAGTCTAATTGTTTTCATTTTGGCATTTCTGCTTACTCTGCCTATTTTTTGTTTTGTTTTCTTTCCTTGCTGGATCCAAAAACCTCTCAGCCTTGTAAACCAGAAGTGGCAAAAGAAAAAATGAAAATGTATGAAGGGGAAATCCATGAGTATTAGTTGGGGATAAGGGAGGAAGGGCAGAGACTGGCATCCCAGTCTTCATATCAAAATGCTTGGTTTTAATAGGGACAAAAGGTGAAGCTTCAAAGAGGATCCCAAATGCAGTGTGAGTTTCTCTACTTCAAAGAATCACTTTTTTTTTTTTCCCCTTTCCAAAATGCTGAATGAAAAATATAGGCAGCTGTTTTCCTGAGGAAGAAAATACAAAGGTTTTTGGTTTTGTTTTTTAATACAGTCAGACTGAGAAGCGCTCTCAAGCTGGCTATGGTTTGTCAGGTGGAGTTGCTAAGGCTTTGAACATAGTGGGATTGCTAGGAAACACTTCTGGCTCCAAAACTCTAATCTCTCTGAGATGCAAGCTAAGGCCATGGACATGTTTTCTAAAGAAGATTATTTTTTCAGTTGCAGGACAGAAGTCCTGGAAAGAATAGCATCCACAGTATGTGTAGCCAAGTGTCTTGGCTTAAGTTGGACGTGTTGGAGATCTTTAGGCTGCACAAGGAAGTACTGCAGCAACCTCTCTAGGTGCAAGCTACCACCCTAGCTGAAACCTGAAACAGAGGGGAGGAAGATATCTTGCACCTACCACCTCAGGCATAGAGCTAGTCCTCTGCTCAACATGTATGAGGATGCTTCAGAGGAGCTCAAGTCCCAGCTTCCTCCTCACTTAAACATGTGTGAACATGTTGTTCTGCATTATTACTTTAGGGGAAAAGGGGTTGTCCACCAGAGTAATCCCTTTGGACCATTTGGTTTCTGATCTTGTAAGTGAGGTTATTGGTTTCATGTCGTGACTGAAAAATTCAGATTATCTTTCTTTTTCAAGGGTTGGTCTCATGAAGTTTTACACTAAAGAAAGTCAAATAAATTGCAAGATAGGAGGCTCTGAACAAATAAGATCTTTTGTCATTGAGCTCGTCTAAGATGTGAAATCTTTGCCCCAGGATGTGGTTGCTAAAATTTGCATAGGCTCCAAAGAAATTCAGACAAATTCATGGAAGGTCTTTTAAATACACAGACATCCTCCAGACTTCAGGAAATCCCCAAATGACAAATAGCTTGGAAGATGATGAAGTTCAAGAAGATTCAGTGGTAAGGGGCATGGCTTAGCACCATACTTGGTAGTGTGGGTAGAGTTAGATAATGGTTGAGTTTGTTCTTCAAGGTCTTTTCCAACTGAACTGATTCTATGATTGCATTCTGGGATTTGTCATCATATCCTTCCTTGCCTTGTCTTTATGTTCTTCCAATGGTGTCTCCTGTTGGTTGGTATCTTGGGGAGGGTATAGGGCAAGGTGGACTCTGCTGTGGCTTGGTGCTGCCAGTCTCCTTTTTGTCATTAGAAGTTGATCTTTTCAGAAACTATAAACGGGGGCCCAGACCTAATTCAGGTATTTGAACTCATGGGAGTTTTGCTTCACTTCTGCACATTTGTGAAGCAGAAGTGAAATAAATATATTCACGGTGACGTCTTTGCATGAGTCACTAATCAGTTGTGGCTCCAAGAGTGCTCCAGAAGTGCTTAAAAACCGAGTCTGCCTCTCTCACTGGGCCTGCAGGTAATCTGTGTGTGTGTATGAGTTGGTCACGAAAGCTCAGCCTCTCTGTGAGGCAGATCGTGCCCAGAGAGAGATCTGCTCTCTAAAAATATCCTGGAAGCAAACAAGAAAAAAGATCTGCTGAGGTCTGAGGATGATTTTGACCTTTAGGCTGCCATCTAATACTCAGACCAAGTTCGGGACCATTTGCCTAGGGCAGGTTCTGAGATCTCACTTGGGCAATGACTTGAGTAGTGTCCCAGCCAGGAGAAAACCACCATATCGGAGGTGCTGGATATGATCAGGGTTTGTGTGCCTGTCACAAATGCATATTCATGTACACCTGCCAGGAAATGGTGTGGCTGACTTGGGTGTGTGAAATGAGCTTTCCCTGCTTGCTAATTGGGGAACCTTTAGATACTGATGGGGAATTTCTCTTAAAGGAAGACCTGTTCCTGTGCTTACTGTGGGGCATGATTTCCCTCACTTTGGATCAGGAGAATGTTAATTAATTAATCCTTAATCTGCTGCTCTCTGGAAATTTTGGGGATCAAAGCTACTTGTCAACCTGCTGTGGATTTCCAAACTGGATTTTTGGATTTTCCTCCGCAGATCAGAGGCCAATTTATGCAAATTCTCACGCATAACGTGGTTGCAAGGAACAGATGGGGAGGGGAGGAGAAGGGGAATCTGATCACCTCTCTTGCGGCAGTAGGCAGTTTGGCTTCTGGTAACAATGCCTCCGGAACAAAGGGTTCTCTGTGCTCCGCATCTGGTAGGCAGATAGCCAAAAATGCCGTGTAGCACTAATGGTCATTCAGGTATTCAGTGGTTCATTTGATATTTGCCAGGTGCCCACAGTGCAGTGCAAGAGTGGGCAGGAACACCTGGACAGGCTGCGCTGCTCACCTGTGGCATGGAGCAGGTTCTGTCCCTTGTCTGAGTCTTGTGCACAGACTTTTTGAGGATAGCTTTACAGAGCAGGGTAAGGTGCAGCACGCCTGCTCTCTGGAGCTGGGCTCTGGGTTGGTTCATCATCCTCCCCACAATCACACTGTCCTGTTTGAGCAGCTGAGAGAAGCTCACAGGGTTGTTTATGCCCTCTCTTGACAGGATGGCCAAGCAGTTTCTAGGTAATTTGGTTTCTATTTCCCTTGTCGAAGCTGTCTCAGCAGTTGTAATTCTGCCCAATTTTTCTACAACTATGTTGCCATGGTTCTTTCTAGGACCAGCTGAGCCATCATTAGCTGCTATTCAGGTAGAAGATGCCTATTTCTGCAAAGCCTTTGCTTGAACACTTAGAACTAGCTTTAGGATCTACCCATGTGGAAGTGCAACAACATTTCTCATCAAACTTTTGTTTAAAGTTTTATTGTTTTTTAAAAAAAATATGCCAGAGGCCGTCATTGGCTTCCTCTTTTGCAGACACCTGTGACTGTCCTAGGAAGATTGAATGATGCTGGAGTGGGACTTAGCCACTGAAAAAAATCAGGCCTTTTGATCAAAGCCAGGTGGATTGTACTGCTCATATTTGTGCACCTGAATAAGCCTGTCTAGGCTGAGGGCTGGTTTGGTGGAGTCTGATCTCACTTTCCCTTCCTGTCACCACCAGACTGCTCTCATCAGAACCTGGTGCTGAGTTGAGAAGGGCCCGTTTCCTCCTCTCAGGGGGGCGCTGCTTGCTGCCCTCCTGCAGGAGGTCTCAGCAGTGGCAAATCCAAAGAGTGTTCCGAGGGACAAACCTTTTTTGATTTTTCTGAGTGTGTTCCCTCCAATGAGCCAAAGCCTTTATTTTTCTTCTACTCCCACTTGGCTTCCAAAATGTAGGGAGAGCCACTGGAAACCCAGTTTAGAGGAGGTGATGTTAGCCATCACCTTGGGTGTGAGGCTCAGAGGTGTGGTACCTGCCTCTGAACTGCCAGGTACCTCCAAGGAAATAGTCTTCTGTGGTAGGATCCCTTGGGAGGTGTGAACATGAGCTTTTGGGACCCCCTCTCTTTTCTTCGATGGTTTTGCCTGTCATGGCTAAACACAAAGAAGGGCAAAATTCCTCAAAATTACCAAACCTTGAACTTCTAACCTCACATGTTGGATAACTGCAGCCTGGACCAGCACGTTAGAAAAGTTCCCTAGGAGACAGCCTTGACCACTAAGGTAAACAGTTTTCCAGTAAAGTGATCTGCTTTTTCGACTGTGTTTAAAGAATTGAAACAAATATTTATTTAAGGGGGGGTGGCAGAGGGAGAGAGAATGGGGTGAAAGACAATTCACCCACCAAAAAAACTGTCCTTAAAGTACAGTTATGATCATAGATTACTTCCACACCCAATTACAAATGAACTTGGGCATGTTTCTGAATCTCTAAAGTGCTCTTTTCCACACACTTCTACATCCAGTTGAGTAGTCGACTTGCCAGCCATCGGGGACTGGCTGGAGATGGCACATGGCGTCCATTGCTGTCTAGCTGGAGGGCCCAGACCCCCTTCCTGGCCGTGGTCCCCCATCCTAAGCACCACCACAGCTCTGTCTCTGTGTCCCTTCTGTCCCCCACAGCCCTGACTCGCTGTCTCTCGAAGGGGGGATGAGGCAAGATGGCGGCAGGGCTAGGAGCGGGACAGCGTCGGTGCTGGCTGCGTGAATGCCCGCTGTGCGGCGGTGCTGCCGCCGTGGCGGTCGCTGTGCTGTGGCAGCGGTTAGGTCGTGCCGATTTCTGTGCGGNGGCCGCGTTGCCGTGGTGACGGCCCCGGCGGCGGCCGCCTTTGTTGGGGCCCGGCGCGGCCCAGCCGGGAAGAGCCCCGCGCGGCGCTTAGCCGCCACAATAGCTGCCCGCCGGGGGCTGCCATTCACACCTGGTTGTGGCTGCGGGGTCGACGCAACCCTGTCGGGGGGGGAGCCGGTCATGGTACCTCCGTGCCCTCAGCGCTTCCTGTGGAGGTCTGCCCGGGTAGTGCTGGGCCTCAGGGAGCCCCCCGAAGGTCCCCATTCCCTCCCCTAGCTCCAGACCATGTCAGGAGCTGGCAGGGATCTAACGTGAGGCTGGCTCTCCAGGGCGGGGTTGGAAATGGCTGCTTCCTGGGGACACAGGTGAGGCCTTTCTCCATCTTCGCAATGTGCTCTGTTCTGCAGCCTGTCCTGCTGGCCTCTAGGCTCCAGCACTGCTTCAAGGACAAATTAGATGGGGCTTTGAGCAACCCGATCTAGTGGAAAGTGTCCCATGGCATGGAGCTTGGAACTAGGTGATACTGGAGGTCTGTTCCAACCCAAACCATTCTATGATACCTCCCCAGGTTGCAGGGCCCTCCTTCAAGGCACTTGCTGCATACTGTCTGAGACCACCCAACTCCTCTCTTACTTGGGAGGGAGACACGGAGATGCTACTGTATTGTTGACAATAAAACCCACTAGTTGTAGCTATACACAGTTTGCACTCTAGAGTTGAGAGAGTGGGATTAGACTGTTTCACATCTGATCCATATATACACTTATCCATTTCAGATGTAGCTCATGGCAGGATGCACTTCTTGTTGTTAAAAATACATTTTCACAAGGTGTTTTGAGGTGCTGGGCAGGCACTTGATCTTAGAGCACCAGCAGAAACATAGAAAAAGGTTCAGACAGAGGAAGGCTGCTGCCCTTCTCCCAAGCACCACAGGAGTGCTAAGGATGTTGCCATGAGGTGGTTTTGTGTGGATGTGTGATGGGTTCTGCCACTTGCAGCTGCCCCTGCTTTCTGGGCTCTGTGACAAACAGGTTATTGCTGGGGCTACTTGGAGAGGCCAAGTCAGCAGCTGCACTGTGCTTGTCCCCATTGGGTTTTTCTTTCTCATGTCTCTCTCCCATTGTGATGGGTTTGTGGGCTCCAGCTACCTGAGCTGAAGTCTTAGGGAGTGTCACTACTGCAGAGTGCTGTTGACGCTGCTTTTTCCCTGTGTTCAGAGGGGGAGAGGAAAGCTACGTGCCCAGCCTTTTTGAGACTTGGATGGAGGAATGGACCTCTCAAGAAATGAACAAAATCAGACACGAAAACCTGAAATATTTTTAAGCCACGTCAGGCTTCTTCCCAGCACATCACACTTGTGCTGGCACCATAAAGGAAAATAGTGCTGGGGCAGGAGTGAGCAATGGTGGGGAATGGCAACATGATGAACTGTCGCCAGCTTCTAGCTACTTGACTGTGTCTTAGGAAGCAGCTGAGGAATTGCTTCAGGTCTCTGTGAAGTCTTACATCTCCCATGGCTTTGATTGAATGCCTGGCACGTTTCTTTGTTTGTTGACATGGCTGAGGGAGGCAGAGCTGGGACACCAAGAGTGCGGGAGGAATTGCATCCAGGTTTTCTGTTGTCACCTCTCAGTCTTGCAGGGTGGATGTGTTGGACAAGCTCAAGGGCACCAAAGATGATCTCTCCTTCCATCCTCGTGGCACAGAGGTGGAGGTGGATGTCCCATGTAGTCGTGGGAGGCTGAGGCTCAGAGCCCTCTTCATTCCCTGCTTGAGGCTGTGGGCTCATGCCATGGTATGGGCAGCACTGTGCCCTTACTGGTAGTCTTTTCTGGAGAAAGCAGCAATACTTACGTTTTTGGGGATGAGGCAAGGGAGCAATCCTTCTGCGGAGTTGGGTGCATGGGGCTGGCTGCACGGGGAGCGGTTGTCTTGGAGGAGGAGGAGGAGGGCCAGGGCAGCTGCTGGCCGGAGTCCGCTGCTGCCTCCCCTGAGCACTTGCACGTCCAGTTTCATAATCGGATTAAGGCAGTGGTATTAGAGAGGAGGGATGGGTCAGTGGGACAGGTTTACACTGGGGCTTACACGGAGGGGATTGAAGTGTATTTTTTAACCCTGCTCGGCCTGGCCAGTGGAGCGGAGCGGTTCTGGCTCTTGCGAGGCCAACACCCGCAGGGAGATGCGGGAATAGTGGCAGCAGGCGGTGATGTGCTGGCCGGGGAGGAGAGCAGCCCCGGGGCGGCTGGGGGGTGGGGCCCGGCCGCCCCTCCCCCCCCCCGGGAAGGCTGCCCTGCTCAGTCCTTGCAGTAAATTTGCTCTAATTACAGCCTCCAGCAGTGGGAAACCTCACTTAGAGGAAAGGCTCTTCTAGGGTGGGGGCAGGGGCGCTTCCCGGCTTTCCCAGGCAGGCTCTGTTGTCTGAGGCCTCTGCTTCCCCTGTCGCTGGGAGGCCCCTTATTTCTCTCCCATCTCCAGCTTTGCTTCTCTCCCCCGCCCCCGATTTCTCCTCTGCTTTGAGGCCGGGATTTGGGAACAATGCTTTCCCTGCTCCTTGCCCCTCGGCTGGAGCCGCAGGCAAACAATCGGGGTCGCTTGCTGCCAGGGGCCAGGCCGAGGGAGCTCAGCAAAGCTGCACCTGCCCCGGGCTGGGCTGGTGGGGGGACTATGCTGGTTATGGCTTGGGGAAGTGCGTGGTGTGGTAGCTGGTGGGTGTGTGTGGGGGTGTGTGTGTGCGTGTGCATGTTTCCGTCTTGGGGACGGGAGGTCCAGGGAGCTCTGCACAATTGTGTCAGAGGATGCTCTTGGCAACAGCAATAATCTGATAGGAGCTCTTCTCTTTGCAGGTGGATGACGCAATGCTGATGTTCGACAAGACAACCAACCGACACCGAGGTGAGAGCTGTCTTCTAGCTGTAGGAGAGGGTTTGTGGAGGAGGAGAGCGTTTGCCTCCTTCCTTGGAGGGGTTAGTATCCCAGCAGCAGGGGATGTGGGTCGCAGCTGCTCTTTATCTGGCCTCCAGTTGCCCCATCCTTTTGCATCTGCATCCTTTACCAGCATCCCTTGCAGCACAGAGAGCTTTTGTCCAGTGCGTTTCCTGTGTTGTAAACTCGCCGAGTTGCAGATATGTGAGAGGAGAGGGCCCCCTCCCCTGCCAGCTTACCTCCGTGGCTCCAGCCTGCAGTGTGTATCTTACCTTGTCCCAAGTAATCTGAGCTCTGGGAAAGCTGACACGAGAGCCTGAAGAGTGCCTGCTCCTTACCCCTTCCTCGGCCCGGAGCCCACTTGTGCTCCCAGGTCACCTTTTCTTACCCGAGTCCTGCTGGCTGGAGTCTGGTTTCAGGATGGAAGCAAGGCTGTAGTATCTGCACTATCTGGACTCAGCCTGCTGTGGGTGTCCCTGCCTGCTGCTTTGCTGGTGAGTCTTCACGCCCTGCTCATGTGGCAGGACTCCACACTAGCATTGCCCCAGCTCAGACATTTACTGGCAACAATTTAACCTTCAAACTTAGCTTTGGCCTCTTCCAAATCAGGGCCAGTAACAGCCCCGTGCTGGGCCACACTCACTTCTGTGTGTTGTTTGAAGCACTTCCAAGCACCTCTGCCCCCAGATCAGCGAAGGAACACTCCCTTCTGCTCTTGTTACACTGTGTGCCCTTCAGGTTTTTGCTTTTTTCTAAAGCCATTAAAGCTACTCTGATTGCCTGGCCTGGATGTTCCAGCTCCATCTTAAAAGCAAAGAAGTGTTAACCCCTATTCCTCCATGAGTCCCTCCCAATTACTAGTCCAATTAAAAAGCTGTGCGTTTCAGAAGGAGCAGGGAGAGCTGCCAGCACTATGTGGGCAGTGAGAGGCTCTGTCCAGGGTGCAGCAGTCCTGACGAGGCTCAGGACTGTGTCAGCATCCGAGTTTTGGTTTTGAATTCTCAAGCAACTCTGCTCGAGGTTGTTGAGGTGAATAGTGTGAAACTATACCTGGGCACAGACAGATGGAGGAGTTTAAGAAGAGACTTTTCTGGCAGTATGGAGAAAATGTGGGGTTCTTGGCAGCAGATCCTCATCTGTTTTTAACAGTTATTTTAAAGCACCGTGGAATTGGCCAGTTCTGGAAAACGGAAAGCTCTGCTTAATCCCATCTTGCTTGTAAGGCAGGCTTAAAGACATCCTCCCACCTGCCTCAGTTTTCCGGAAGCGGCTGCAGTCAGCTGAGAGGAGTTTAGTCTGCCCACTCAAACTGGTCTTTGCCAAAACTGTCAGGAAAGGGGTTGGTGAGAGAAAGGAAGTGTGAGGTGGGCTGGGGCCAGGAACACACTGTCCTGTCTTAGCCCAGATACTAACCTTACTTCCGTGCAACTTTGCGCATCGCTTTCTGCGTGTATGTCTATCTTGATCTCTGCAACTGCGTTGCTCGTTCAAGGCCCCGGTGACTGCCAAGGAAACATGCAGGGCGTTAGTGCTGATGGGGTGTGTTTAGCAAGGATGATGATGTCCTGGCAAGCAGCTGTTCATTTCTCCATCAACTCTTTGTGTGAGTGTCTGCTGGGATCCTCCCCAGTTCTACCAGCCATGTGGTTTGCCTTGCAAATAGCAAAGTTTTGTTGTTGTTTTTTTTTTTTTATATAATTGGTTTTGAAAGCAAGTTGGGTTCAGAGTGGATAGGAAGTACAGGATGAGGAAGAAAGGGGAATCTGTAAGGAGATGGTCCTCCTCTTGTAGATAAAAGCAAGATTTGCTGCAGAGGGAAGATGAGAGTGACAGCTGTTTGAGAAAGGGCTGATTGTACTATCTTTCTCTTCTCCTGCCAATAAACGGATCTGAGTAGTGGGTGCAAACTGTGCAGAGCTCTGACCTGATCAAGGAGTTTTGCTTTTTCTTCAGGGTTTGGGTTTGTCACATTTGAAAGTGAAGACATCGTGGAAAAAGTGTGTGAAATCCACTTCCATGAGATTAACAACAAAATGGTGAGTGTCTGGGCCAAAACTGGGGAAGAAGGGACAGAGATATGGGATAGAGCAGGATGCCAGGAACTTGGATCCCGATGCACTTTCCCTACAATGGGAAATTCCTGTTTTTTTTTCCCAAAATCACAGTTTGGGAGAGAAATTCACAATGTGGAGGTGAACAAGCACAATACTGAGCTTTCAGCAAGAGCTAACTGCAATGAGGAGTTGAGCAGTATTTGGGGATTTTGAAGTTACATGAAATGTCTTGGTGGCCTGGAAGGGGCCAAGTTTGATTCAAAAATGAGGAAAACTAAGATTTGAGGCCTTGATGCAGGGCCAGGCAGGGTGTCAAAGGGCAGCACCAGGATGAGAAAAGATAGATTATTAATTTTGAGCTCCTCATTGCTGGTGGCTGCAGAGCAAGAGTGAGGGCAGGCAGCATGCAGGCCAGAGACAGGGACATTGGGGGAGGACAGCAGAATGGGCTTGTCAGGGTGAGCAGTGCTGGAAAGTGCCACACACCAGCAGCCTTACCTGCCTGTCCTCTGTGTCAGTGCCCTGTGCCCGCGGTGGCTGAACTTGATGCTTGCTTTCTCGTGGCAGGTGGAGTGTAAAAAAGCCCAGCCGAAGGAGGTGATGTCCCCCACGGGCTCGGCACGAGGGCGGTCCCGAGTCATGCCTTACGGGATGGATGCCTTCATGCTTGGGATCGGCATGCTGGGTAAGCCCAAGGACAGATCTCCTCCCCGGCTCCCTGCCGTGCCAGGCAGCAGCTTAGAGGCTTTATTCTGAGAGCAAGCAAGGTGGCCAAGGGCAGCTCTCCTTGCTCCCAAGGCCAGGGATGCTGGGGTGTGCTGGGACCTGTTTGCGATCACAACTTGCCCTCTGGTGGCACCTGGTAAAACTGCAAACTTGTCACTGCTGCCCTGTGACAGCTGGAGCTGGCCGGACGCAGCCATGTGCTGGCCAGCTCTGGCCCCTTACGACGTCTCAACGGCCTCGCAGTGCCGTGGTGCGCAGGCTGGAAATCTTTAATGCCTCTCGTGGATTAGAATGTAACTACAGAGCTGAACCAAGTGTGGAGTACTGCATGCCCAGGCATCTTCCTCCTGCTCTTCTACAGGCTTTCTGATTAATTAGTTGGTTAAAGAGGCCCCAACCTTCCACTTTCAACAGTGGTCCATAGAAATGTCCTCACTGTCCTTTAAAGACTGTAAACATGCCCTTAAAGTTCTAATTCAGCTTTGTCTCACTTTGTTGTCTCCCTCTCGGGAACAACATGTATCTGATATTGCAAAGAACTGTCTTGTAATGAGAAATTGGTGACAAGCAGGCTGGGGTTACATGTCTGTCAATGATTCTAAGGCAAATCTGCTCAGATAGAAGGTTAAAAAAAGAAAATAGTCCTTTATAGCCTCTCCTTCCAGGACTACAAACACCTCATGCCTGGATCTGAGAGTCAAGCATGATCCTTCTAGCATGGTTGCTGTTCCTGGCTTCTCTCCCTTCTCAAGTTTGCTCCAGCTGGGCCTGAGCTGACCCAGGAGCAGGCTGTTTGCTCAAGATCCTTGCTGATGTTGCTGGGCAGGGTGTACTCAGCCTGGCTCTCCTTGCTAAGCCTGCCGAGTAGCTATTAGTCACTGAACAAAACCCCAAAAAGGGCATTTTTCCCCCAATGTTTTCACCTGACTTATTGAAGGAAAATAAATCTCCAGCCTGTGGGTTTGAATTCTGCCTTGCCTAAGCCATCTGAATTTTAAATCAGCAAAGCTCAAGCTGAGTCACTGGGAAATCCACGTACTCATGTCTTGGGAAATCTCAAATCAAATATTCATCTCTGAGTCAGTGCCCTGTGTTCTCACAGGCTTGTTCTGTAGGGGTGGTCAGCTTCCCAGGCAATGGCAGGAGTTGTCCTGCCTGGTGCCAGGCAGAAGCGCTCTGCCTGCGTTCGTTCGCGAGTGCTTCAGCGCAAAATGACTCAGAGCTGCTCATCCCCCAGCTCCCTGATTTCCTATTTGTAGATCCAGCTGATCTACAGAAAGCCTTAGTCTACAGAGCTATGAATTTCTGTGAAGGAAACCTCCATGTCCCTACATGTCTGGAGTGAGGAAGAAATCAAACAGGCCTGCTAAAACTCTTTCTGTAGACTTGCTGGCGCTGTGCACTCTGCCCAGCAATTTTTCAGGGTTTCTATTATTTCCCTCTTTGTGCTTTCTAATGCCAGTGGTCACACTGCTTGTGAGCAGCCAGGCACTGAGGACATGGACACTGTAAAGCTTGCAGTAACAGAGCCCTTTTCTCTTCCCCCAGGTTACCCAGGCTTTCAAGCTGCCACCTACGCGAGTCGAAGTTACACTGGCATTGCACCTGGCTACACTTACCAGTTCCCTGGTGAGTGGTGCTTCTTTGCGTGGTTGTTTTCTTTGGTCTGCCTTCAGGTGATGGGAGTCCCTGGCATGATCTGTGACCCAGGCTCTGCCCCATTCTCCTGCTAGATCTCTCTTTAAATTGGAGACGGATGTGAAGGGGGAGGGGAGAAGCCCTGGAATAGGTGGGAGCAGCCTGTCCTTCATTAGAATTATCCTCACACTCCAGTGGCAGGAAAAGCCCAAGGCTGCTCCAACGCCCTTTATGTTGGCCTCCTCAGTAGGGCTGCTGCTGTGACAGAGAAGGGCCCCTGCAGCTCTTCCTGTCTCGCTGCCTTTGTGTGTGTCTGTCTCTCTTTACAGAGTTGCCACTAGTCTGAAAGTAGCACAGAATATTGAAATGTGCCTTTCCGTGATCCATGGAACTCCTTGGCACCCAAAATACAGGTGCCAGCAACACTGCAGTTGTGTTCTAAACAGTGTCTGGACTACTCACAGCCTCCAGAAAGCATCTGCTGGGGTGATGGGCTGCAGATCCTCGGCAGACTGGGTGGTTTTTAGCTCCCAACCTCACCATGTGCTCTGAACATGGATTGTGCGATCAATGGCTGGAACCTGCTGTGCTGCAGCTGCTCACAGCTTTCTGTGGCCTCTTCCTCCCTCCTGTTTTCTGTGAGGCTGGGGAACGAGGCAGAGCACACTCAGGGAAAAAGACTGTCTTGCTGTTTTCTAGAGAAGTGGCAACTCTGAGCATCCCTTCCTTAATCCCTCCCTCAGTGTGATGGTTTATATATGAAGTCTTGATGTTAGGGGCTGGGGAGTTTCTTTTTTGCCTGAGGCAAGCCCAGGCTGGCTGTGGCTGAAAGCTGCTGTTGCCTCCTAGCTGTCTGGAAGCTCTCCCTGAATCCAGTTTTATGGGTCTCATTTGTAGCAGCTTCAAGTGCCTCATCATAAACTCCTATCTCAGTGAGTTTGGAATGTGCTGAGCACCCACTGGCATGGCAGCTGAGAGGTCAGATTGGATGGGTTGCAGAGAGGTGCTCCAGGGATGACCTGAGGCTGTACAGCGAAGCTTGCACTTGTTCCGCCTTGGCCAGTTTTATTCTAAGGACAAAAGGATCCTTTCAGTCTCCAGGGCAGGAGTCCAGCACCTTTCAGCAGCAGTTACACATCAGTTTGAAGAAGACACTGGTCTGGTCACAGCCTGGCTACAGGCTGCTCCCCCAGCAGACACTGGCTGCTGTCTCTCTGCGGGGTCTCCCTTGGGGCATTTGATGAGTTCCTAAGCTGTCTTGCATTTCGTTTTTAGAGTTCCGTGTAGAGCGGACCCCTCTCCCGAGTGCCCCCGTCCTCCCTGAGCTCACAGGTCAGTCCCACTCATTTGCTACACTCACAAGCTGAAGGGGAGAAGGGGGCTTTGGGCTGTTCCAGTGGTGTCACTGCTCCACAGCCTGGTGCAGTTAGCCTGGAAACGTTCCTTATTTCCTCTTCCACCTGAGCTCCATCCAAAGCTGGGGCTGGAAAGACGGAGAGGCAATCGGAGCCATGTGTACTGCCTCTGAGAAGGGCAATGCAGGTCATACTAAATGAAGGCATGTAATCCTTAGATGGCGTTTCCTGCTGCTTGCCTTGCTTTTAGCTCCTCGCCCCAGGCTGGGTGTAAACCAGACCTGGAAAACTGCAGAGAGCAGGGTGACTTCTCAGGGGTCCACAAATGACCTTAGCCTGAGCTGCTGCAAGGATGAGATCTGGAGTGTGGGGAGGAGGGGAAGGGTGTGGGGGCACTCCTGATTACTCTAATCCCATTTCCCTGCTCCAGGTGGTGTAGCTTCCCAGCTGCTCCTACATGGACTTCCTGGGCAGAAGCAAGTGTGTGGGGACTCTACAATGTCCTGCACTACTTGTAGGGGACTGTGGAATGGAATGGGGGGCAGAGGACCATTTTCCAGAGACTAGTTCTGGCTTAGTGTCCTCACAGTGCAAATATCCTCTGGATCCTCAGCCCCTGGATTCTGTGCAGTGTGTTCTCTCTAGGCGTTGCTCCTTTTGTCTGCTCTCCCTTCCATGGCCATGTTTTCCCAGCTCTGTTGTGTCCATGGTTTTTGTTGTAGCAAAGCAGCTTAGTATAGCACCCTGCTCTCAATGTGCCATCTCATTTCTGTGGTGTTCCTCCTCCAGTGCTTCCTTGCCTCCACCTGTTTCAGGGTTTGAATCTCTCCACAATGGGAGTGTGGAAAAGCTTCCTGAGAAGCTGTCCTGGAATTATCAGTACCAACAGACTTGAGAGAGGGGTTCTGTGGTGCAGAACCTTGTTGATCCTCAAGGACTCTCCATTCCTGAGGATGCTGAGGTTGGCAGCCTCCAATGAACAAATTGCCCTGAGGAAGGTAAAGGGAGACCAAATCCTAGCTCCCTCTTAGGACAATCCTTTCCTGACACCATGTATGCAACTGCATAAGCAACAGCCCCCACCTCTGAGCCCTTTGGTTGTCAAGCGAAGGAGATGTGGGTCCAGTTGTTTATTTACATGTGTGTTTTTTTTCTGCAAAACCCATAACGTTTGTAGAGGAATGTTGCTGACTTGGCAAAAGTGCTTTTCCCTCCAGGTCCCCCCTGACTGCACTGTCCCTTTTCCTAGTGGAGGTGAATTGCCCCAGGCCTGGCTGTCATCGGCAGCTGGGGTGCACCAGGGCTCTGTACAACAAGAAGTTATTAATGCTGCAGGCCTGGCTGGGTGCCATGTTAGCTTACAGTCCTGAGTGCCTCGATGAAGCACCAGCTGGGGATCATGGCATTCTTCCCTCCCCATTACGCTTACCTACTGTTAAACAGCCACTGTGCAGCCTCTTGGCTAGGCCCAGAGCTGCGATTCCCATGTATAGGCTGGAGTTGGTCCCATGGAGGGCAGGGCCCCCTTGGTTCCTACAAAGGCCCAGCGAGCTGTGCAGGGCTCGAGGGCCCTTGTGCCTTCAAGTGGATGCGTGCGTGTAAATGGGCTGCGCTTTGTGGGCTTGGCAAGTGGAACTGAGATGAGAAGATGGCACAAGCAGGGATGATTGCTGCAGCATGCAGGGAACTAGCAGGCAGGTGCTTTGTCATCACAACGCAAACCTGGTGTCTCAGTAGACAGACTGCAAGAGCAAGATAGGCTTTTCCTGGAAAAAGAACTGGAGTCTCCTTGAGAAGGCTTGGCCTCCTTTTGCAGTAAAACAGTATTCACTCAGCTGTGTGTTAGGGACTGAAAATGATGATGGGGCAGGAGGGTGTCTGCCAGCAGCTTTCCTCCCCGGAACAGTGTTTTTGGGGATGATGTGAAGCAGCAACATGCTGCTGTTGGCCCAGGGCCGGTAATGAGCGGCTAACCTAGATATAAGCCTTGTATGACGTTGGCTTGAAACAGGCTGGTGCCTGCTACTAAATATTCCCTTATAAGCTAGTCTGGGTTTCAGCCTTAACGCGATTGATTTGTTCTGACCTCTTTTTATGGTGCTCTAAACAGAATCACAGTGAATTTCACATTGAAGCATGAAATGCTGACCCAGTCATTTTAAGGGCAAAGAGAAGCATACTGGCTAAATGCCTTCTGCCCTGAGGGCTGATGCCTGTGGCAGTAGATTTGGGAATTAGAACTGCTACATATAAATTAAGACTTACTGTTTTAATTAAGCCATTTCTAGTTTCTGCTCCCTAGGTATATGTTTCTTGTTCTTCTACAATGAACAGTAGGGGTTTGAGCAGTTCAGGAACAAAACTCAGGGTGGGGAGGATGGTGTGCCTTAAGCAGAGCAAAGAATAGGGAGAAAGAGGCTATTAAGCTGTTAATCGAGAATAGTATCAAGGGACGGAGAGGAGGGGCTGAGCCTCAGGACTCTGAGCTGTCAACTGCTGCCCCTGAGCTGCTGCACTTCTCCACATACACAGACAAAATCTGGATCTGTAGCTTCAGATTAACTGCATCTTGCAAGCCAAGTACCACCAGGATACATCTGAAATTGCCCACTTCTGGTTCAGCTCTACCATGTCGTGCCCTCAGCTGTTCCAGGAGGTGGGCTTAGCAGAGCATGACCAGTGAGCTTCCCAGGCATTTGTTGTGCAAAAGGATGCTAATATATGCAGGGCTGTGCCCATTCCTATTGTCATCCTTGGCTGTCCTGTGTGAAGCACTAAGCCCATGTCTCTGTGGGCCTGGTATTTTGCTGTGAGAAATGAAGGCTCCTGGTGGAGGTCCCTGTGTAGCACAGCGCCCCTCAGATGCTTGTTCCTTCTTTTCCAGCGATCCCCCTCACTGCGTATGGACCAATGGCGGCAGCAGCGGCTGCGGCAGCTGTGGTGCGAGGGACAGGTAACTGCCACTTTCCTCCCCAGTTGGGTGTCCTGTCACAGAGGTTTGTGATGGGCAGTGGGAGGGGGGTGGGGTGGGATGGGGTTGCATTTTTGGGATCTTCACTACGTAGTTTTGCTGCCTCCTGTAGGTTCCACCCCCAGCCGCACTGGTGGATTTCTGGGCACCACCAGCCCCGGGCCGATGGCAGAGCTTTATGGAGCCGCCAACCAGGACTCAGGGGTCAGCAGTTACATCAGCGCTGCCAGTCCAGCCCCGAGCACCGGCTTTGGCCACAGCCTAGGGGTGAGTGTTCTTGTCAGGCTCTGTGCTGGTGGGGGGAAGGAGAGTGGGATGGCCAGGGGAAGGGGCTGCATCTCCATATGGTGATGAAGGTGAGCAGTGGTGGGCAGCCCCTTCTCAGTCCGCTGCTTAAGAAATGCCACTCACTGGAGTATCTGCCATGCCACTGCTGAGCCCCAGACCATAGATAGGTGGTGCAGCATGCAGCAGTTGACTTGGAGCCACCATCTTTGGGCCTTGCTGGCTCTCTCTGGCCACCACTCAAGGTGCTGATCTCTGGGCCTTTCTCTCATATGGCCCAGACTTTCTCAGAGCCTGCCTTGGCCCCAACACAGTGTCCTGCAGGGTGATGTACTCTTCAGACCTGGCACCTCCATCTGAAACTGCCTTTCCCAGCATTTGGGCCATAAATGAGTTTGTTGTGGTACTGATTCTCCTTCACTTTTCTTTTGTTTGCTGAAGAGTGGGGTTTTAATTCTTTATTTGCAGGGTCCCTTGATTGCAACAGCTTTTACCAACGGGTATCACTGAAGCTGGGGACCAAGGAGGCAGGAGGTAAGAGAGCTTCATATGAATGGGTAATGAGAGGAAGTTCTGAGCAGGCCTCTATACTACTTGAGCTCTGGGCAGGAACTGTGAATGCTGAAGGCTCACTGGCCTGACCCAGCTTGCGGCTCTTGTTCTTCGGTTGGCAGGCTGAGTTCCTACTTTATGATCCCCAGACTGGGAGTGCTGTGTAAGGATCATTTAGTGTCTGAGTGTAAAGAGGAAGGCAAAGGGAGCACTGACAAAAGAAGAGAAGTCTGCAGGATTGGCCAGAACAGCAACTCAGTGGTGATCCTGAGAGACAAGTTTGGCTCACTTGCTTGGCTTGGGAAGCCTCCTCCATGCAGCTGGTTGTTCTCACTGCTGCTGAGACCACTATCTCTGAGGAGTGAGACTTTTGGGGCAGGACTATCTGTCTGCTCAGTTCTGTTTCTGGTCCTCGGATGGGTTCAAGAGGGAACTGGTGGATGGGCTCTGCTTTGCAAATGTGGCTGAAATTAGCTGGTTTAAAATGAAAAAACCTTCAGCTTTCTGAAAAGGGTGGCAAATACTTGTAGGGAAGTGTCCAGACAAGAGCCTCTGGCAGCCTGGCAAGGCTGCACTGAGCTGAGCACGCTGGAGAAACAGCTGGACCCTGCTATGTCAAAGGCCTCCAGGGCCAGGAGTGCCGCAGGTCTGGGCAGGCAGCTTGCACAGCATGTGGGGCCTTGCTTCCCAAGCCTGCACGCTCCCATTAAAGATGGAAGCATCTCTGCTCTGCCCCTCCCTGTGCCAGCAAGATGCAGAGCAAGGCTGTGCTGGGACAGGTTTAGGTATTGAGTTCTTCTGTCAGATCATACCAGAAGGAAACCCCACGAGAGAAGCTGTTGGTTGTTCTAGATCTTTTCCCTTCCCTTCCCTGCTGTGTCCCACAGACTCCCCAGCGACCTAACCGAGGACAGCGGCTGGAAGATCTGGTGAGCCTCGGGGGATGAGCCAAGGTTACCTTTTTCTTGAATCAAACTGCACACTGCCGGCTGGCTGCCAGGCTCCTGCCGCCCTGCCCCGATCTCTCCCTTTGACCAGACCACACTGGACTGAACCCGAGGAGATCATCTCGCTTTCTTACTAACCACCGACGGTTTACGCTTCCCCCCTCCTTGCCCCCAGCCCACCGATTCTTCTTTTATTTATTTTGTTAGCTGTTAGGTTTATTTTTTTATTTTTATTTTTTTATCTTTTTTTGGGGGGGCTACCCCTTCTTTTTGTTGTTTGCTCCTTCCCGAGCTAGTAGACATATTTTATGAATTGGCTTTGTGATTGTGTTAGGTAGTTTTTATTGAGGAGTATTTTTATTTGGCTTTGAAACTGTTTTGAATATTTTCAACTCTGTTGTTGTTGTCGTCAGTGTTTTTAAAGCACGGTATGTAACAAGAATGCAGTTCTGAAGGGAAGAAAGAGACACAGAGAGAGCAAAAGGCTGAGAGGAACTGATGTATTTCTATTTTTTTTAAAGAAACCGTTTTTAATTGTTTCTGTTTTGTAAATGTGAGGCTTTGAAAAGTGTGAAACTCCAAGGATCCGAAAACGTTGGACATCGCTATGGAACAAAACAAATGTATATTTTGCTAAGTGAAAAACACTATCCTTACAGCTGAAAGAGGTTTTTTTTTGTTTGTTTGTTTGTTTGTTTTTTCCTTAGGTTTAGTTTTTCGTGGGGTTTTCTTTTTCCTCCTGTATAATATGTAAATATCGCGAGCTGAACCTGGCTGCTGCCCGCAGCCTGGCTCCAAGGAGCAGCTCCAGGTCCTGGACTTGGTGCTGCAGTGTGAGCAATATTCTCCAGCAGAATCCTGACAGGACTCAGTTCTTTTTTTTGTACACCTTTTACTGTAAGATTTTAAGACCTCTGATGAGATGAAAGGGGGGGGTGGGGGGCGGGGGTGGAAGGTACCAGCCATTGGCTGTTTGCTGAGCGGGTTAAAGCTGCTTCCAATTGCTCGATGTACAGACTCCATCAGTGGGCTCCGTAGTGCCGGCCTCTGGCTCGGCGTTAGGTCAAGGGCTTTACCGCCATCGCTTGTCTTGGTTACTTTGAAAGGAATTCACTCTCCAAACTCTATCGCTTGTGTCAAGGTTTCCTGGGAAGGGGGATCCTCCTCTGGAGGCAAGGGTATCAGAAGGGGGGTCGGCCAGGGCCAGAGGGAGACTTGGGTGGTTGTTCTCTGAAGGGCAGGGCACTGGGTTGGGGAGTCATTAATGGGGGAGAAAAGCATTAGGGTGGTGACTTGGGGGCGGGTTAAGGGCTTCTCAGGGATTATATGAATTCTAGAATTGCAGCTTCCCGTTTGCTTTACTCTGTGTTCTGAAGACTGGAAATTGGTCTGTTGTCCTGTGCAGGGGTGATCTGGTCCTTTCTCCAGAATCTGCCGGGGCTTCCCTTGCCATGGTTGAGGCCCCTGCTACAAGCACCCTGACAGGGGAAGCCTCCAGCAGGAGTACAGGGGGCAGGTTTGGGTCTGGATTTCAGTGAACCAAAGACCTTGTTAAGGGGGGTGATTAAGCCTTTTATTAAGATGCAGCCAAACTCTTTTCCCAGGGAAATAACAGCTTCATCTTAAGTTTTAAAAATCATTCCCTCTCTTCCCCCAAACTGAGCCCCCTGTAAGGGATGGGGACGTTTAGAAAAGGACCGGGAGGGCCACAGTGCCCACAAGGCCCTTTTTTCCCCTCCATTCCTCCCCATCTGCCAGAGCTTATCCTGACCTGGGCGATGCGTTTGGAGAGTTCCGTTTAGGTAAGAGGGTACTTAACAGATCAGTACTGAAAACACAAAGCAATAATTTTTGTTACTGAGACAAGAGTCTGTATGTCTGTTTTTTTAAAATATTTCCTAATTAAAGAAGAGCTGCATTTTATTGGGTTTATTTTTATTCTATATACTTCAAATTTGGGTCTGCAGACAGCGCTTTCCTCCCTCTTGGTGTGTGCGCTGAACTGCTTTGTGCCCCCTCCAGACATCCAAGGCCAGCTGTGCTGCTGCTGGGCTGTGATTCACTCTCTGGCCAGTGCTGCCACTGCCTGGAGGCTGGGGCTCCGGTTTCAGGGTGGGCCTTTTTTTTAAAAGAAATAAAGCTGTGTTTTTAAGCCAGTAAGTTATTACACTCCAATGTTTGTTCTCTCCACACCTGTAACCCTTTTTCCAGATTTCAGTTTTAAATTCCTAATAAATTATTTGAAAACTGTCCTTCTCTGTCATTATTTGGGGGGTGGGAGATTTTTTTCAAATAGAGATTTTTAGGTGAACTTGGACCTGGCAGGAGTCACATCCTGCCATTAGGATAAAAGCCCCAGGCACAGCTCTTACTCCACGTTCTGCTTCCAGACTTTGGCAGTGGCCCAGTTGATAATGTGAGGCAGATCTGGGTTTAATAGATACTGAGTGTCTTCTCAGTGTTAGAGTTTTTGTAGAGATGTGTGGGTTCAAGAAAGGAGCAGATAGTGTGGTGCTTACAAGTTTGGCTCAGGGGTTCTGGATTCAATGACTGTGGTGGACCAAGGAGGCTAGATCTAAGAGAGTAAAATGTGGAGATGGGAAGGGAGGGAATGTTCTCAACAGGTGACACTGCAAGAGAAGGATGAAATCTAGCAGTGTGAAATAGCAGGGAACATTGTGCAGCAAGTCTTTAGCTATGGAGAAAAACTAAAAATAGTTATGGCTCAAACCTATCAGTTTTGGAACCAGTCATAACATGGAATATCCCCACAAGCGTCCCAAGGACCAGTGGCTTTGTATGCAGCTCAGGTGGGAGGAAAGGAAAAATAGCATAGGTGGAAAAATCTTTACCCTGCTGTGATTTTTCTCATGGCACACTTGTAATGCTCACATGCTGATTTTCCCACACCTGGTCATCCTCTCATTGAATTAAAATGATTGAACTCCAAGATGGGACAGTATCTCTTAATCGTGACTTTAAAAGGTCAGTTTATTGGAAGGTTTCTTGGCAGCATCAATGATAAATCGGACATTGAGATGTCAGGAAAAAGGAACCAGAGTCTTAAGTCTCGTAGATAGGAGAACAGAGAAATAATAAAGAGTAGAGGTGGCCAAGCAGCAAAGGAGAAAGAGAACATGTAAATGCAAACTGAAGGGAAAGTCAGCAGACTGATCTGTGACCAAGAGTTTAAATCCATTTTTTTCTGGACTAACTCTGGTCCATTCTGCCTTTTACATCAGCTTTGTTCATTCAATGTTCTCAATATTAGGACACAAGAATCTTGAGTGTAACTTGGCCTCTGCTTGGCATTAGCTGGCCTGTGAATAAGGAATCCCAGAGAATCCACAAAGTTAGAATGGTTCTGGTTGTCCATCAGTGTATCTGCCTTTAAATAGACATTCTATGCGTGTGTCAACAGTCTATGTTGACACCCTAGCACAAGTTTTAGACCCTCTGAGAAAGAAGATGTCTTCATCACCCCTTAGAGAAGCATATTTGAATCTAGTGGAGAGTGGTGAACCCAGAGTTTCCTGAAGAACCACTCTGGTTTATTAGGCTACTGTGGAAAGAAGCACAGAGGAAGAGGCAAAGCTCAAAAACTAAAGCTGATGAGATGAAAGGGGGGCAGAGATAAGCTCTGGTTTTTAAGTCAGAGATAACCTCACTGACTGTCTGACTATCAGAAAGTGAGCAGTGTAGGATAGCTCCTGAGTATGTGAAAATGCCAAGCCTGTAGCCCTCAGTGTTAGAGCCTCTGGGGTCCAAATGTGAGTGCAGTATTTTGGGCTTAGCTGACCTCTGAAATCTTTTTCTTTTCTTGCTTGCTTATTTCCTGGTTCCTAACTCACTTTATACTTTGGCATAGAGAGCTAAGGGGTCTAACTGAATTCTGCTTTGGTGCTGGAGAAAGAGAACGTGTGTCTCTGAGCTACCAAAGTCTGCTGTATATGCATCCCTGCCCATGGTAGGGAGGGTGGAGTAGATGATTGCTAAGGTGCCTGCCAACCTAAGTAAGCCATTCTATGATTCTAAGACCAGTTAATTTCCAGTGTAACTCCCTTGAGGTCATGTTAAATCAGACACTATTCCTTGCTTAAGCCATACACACAGGCTTTCCAGGTAGCATGGCTCCTGCTTCCTGCCCAGTAGTACCACCGTCACCTCTGTGGTATCAAAGTGAAAAACAGCTTGAATTTTTCTCAAGTTCACCTCATACCAAAATGTCATTTGGGGTGTGTAGACAAACTGTACCTTATTTTCCCAAATCAGGCAAGCAGAATCTATGGAGAGATACAGGATTAATGATAAGTGGGAGTATTAGTAGGATAGATTACCTGCCAGCAATTTCCAAGATAACTACCACACTGCTACTATTTTTTAGTAGAGAGCCTTTTAAAAAATGTCCAGACCTTTCAGGCTGCTTTCTAGTAGTAATTTATTGCGTTAAAAAAGGAATTTAACATCAAAAAATCTAAAGAACAAACATTTGCCTTTCTGGCCTTCATAGCTTTAACTCCACTGGCCTTCACCTGTTCCTGTCATAACCTGCTGCCAACAGCCTCTGATTGAAGAAGTCTGGATTTAGTAATGTAAATACTGGCTTGTTTATCTCACACCCACATGAAGGTGAGCTCGTTCTATAAAAAGCTGCATTTTCTTCGGCAAGCAGTCTTTGTTTGCCAAGACCTCAAAAAATGAAGTTCCTGGCCCTGCTTTTCCTGCTGTTTGGTACGTAGGTGGCACTTGAGCCTCTCTGTTTTCTGTATCTGTATATTCTGTATCTGTTTTCTTTAATGTAATAGAGATGATGTTGTGGCTCATGCCTTGTTGTAAGGCCTTCTGAGGTGTACTGAGAAAAAGGGTGGAAGAGATGGCAACACCATGCCTAGCTCTAACGTCTCTGTCTCTTCTCAGTGGGCGCAGCCAGCACTGATCATGTCTCACCCCGCGCCATGTGGAACTTACGCAAAATGATCAAATGCACCATCCCTGACAGCCATCCCCTGCTGGAATATGCTGACTACGGCTGCTACTGTGGCTTGGGAGGCAGTGGGACCCCAGTGGATGAGCTTGACAGGTTTATAAAACTCTGCTTTAACTTCTTCCCTTGCTTGTGCTTTCATGGTTTGGCGTGGCAGCTCTGTCTCAGCTGGCCCTGCCTGTAAACATCCTCAAACTGTCCAACTGCTGTGAATGAAGCTCTCTTTCAAAGATCAGATCAAGGAAGAAGGCTGTGTAGCATCACACCTTGATGCCTTATTACCAAGTTAAAAAATAAGCCAAACTGGTTTTGGTTTGGTTTGGTTTTGGGGTTTCCTGTGGAAACTACATTGGACTCATTTCAGCGTTATTTATTTTGTAGCAGTGCTGTGCCAGCAGCCCAAAAGCAGCTCTGTGCACACTGACCAGTGCACCACCATCAACGCGGCTGCACTGAAGGCTGAGCTGTAAAATGCTAAGCAGCAGCTTGGATGGCTTAGAGATCACACAAGTCTGATAGGCAAGACACAGTGAACTGTGTCAGCTTGTCAGCTACTGGGCACTGACAGGGCACATAGGGTAAATGCTGGCTTTTGCTTTTATTGTGGCCCAATTCACAACTGTGAAGATGCTCCAGCAAGCACACATACAGCTCTTGGGCCATTACCTGGAAGAACTGCGTCCTTTTGAGGTCCTTTTTGTTCTGGCCTCTTTTCACTGAATATCTTTGTTGTCGTTCAGTGCCTTGTCTAAGCAATACTAGTGTATTTAAGCATCTTGCAGGTCAGCCGACTGTATGTCTGATATTTTCTGACTTCTTTTTTCTTGTTTCCCAGGTGCTGTCAAACACATGATAACTGCTACTCACAGGCAAAGAAATATGAATCATGCAAATCCATCTTCGACAACCCTTACACGGCAACGTACTCCTTCACTTGCTCCAATAAGGAGGTTACATGTAGCAGTACGTCCACTTCTATGCCACTCTGCTTCAAATGTTACTCCAATCTCCCTTCTGTGTGCTGCACTCCATGCTTCTGTTGCAGGAACGCACAGTGCAAGACACGGGGCTGGTTGTTAGAAATGGGCCACCTCATAGACACACCAAAGTCAATATTCTCTATATAGCACACCATGTAAAGTTTATGAAGACATATGGTATTGCAGGACATGGGGAAGCCTGTCCATTCTTCAGAGGACTGAGTCCCTGTGGTACTTTGCTGGGAGTTCCTTTAATGGCAGTATTTAAAGGATCAGCATGCTTACCGGGAAGAGCTACACAGCTTCTGCCAGACATCTCTGATGCAATGGTGGAGCTTTTACAGGGCTCTGGAACAGAGATATATAGCAAATAGGCTGGCAAACAGAGCAGGATGGAAGGAACAAGGAGATTGATGGGCTAAGTTTACAGCTCTGGGGCCAGAGAGTCAGTGCAAAGAACCTCAAATGACAGCAGCAGTAAAACGGCCACACCCTGGCACCAGCCACTGCTTGCGGGAGGAGCTGCGGGGTCTGCGTGTGGGGTCTGACTGCTCCTGCTTTCTTCTCCAGGCAAGAACGACGATTGCGAGGCCTTCATCTGCAACTGCGACCGCGTCGCTGCTACATGTTTCGCCAAGGCACCCTACAATTCCGAGTACCGCAACCTGGACACCTCAAAATACTGCAAATAGGCCTCGCGCTGCCCCTGGGGACGGCGACAGGCCTGTCGTCTTGTCACTTAATAAACGGCTCGCAAAGCGCCCCGGCCTCCACCTGCTGCCTGCCCCGCGCGGGAGGAACCGGGGGCGGGACCTGGGCGAGCCTCTTGGCCACCGTGAGGCGCCCTCCCGCTCTTTGATTGGCCCCCGGACACGCGGGGGTGGGAGGGGTTGCGCGGCTCTGCGGCTCTGCTCTGTCCCCTCAGGTGGCGGCGGCCTGGGGCCCCTCAGGCCGGTCCTGTTCTCCCGGAGAGCGCAGAGGAGGGGAGGCTGCTCCTCGGGCTGCCCGCGCTGGCGTTGGCGTTGGCTGACGGAGCAGCTGCCCCTGTTGTGAGTGCGTATCCCTTGGGGCATGGCTGCTTCAGGGGCTTCAGCTGTTTGTCTGTTTACTGCTCTGAGAAACCCATATGCGTGTAGCCTGCGGAGAGGCTTCCCCTGCCTAGTGTTGTTCCTGGTCAGAAGCTAGGGAAAGAGGTAATGTGTGCCTGAAAGTGTCAGAGGGGAAGAGGTAACATGTGCCTGGAAGTTAAGAGAGGGAAAGGGGTGATGTTGACGTGAAAGCTAAAGGAAGGAAAGATGTAAGGTTGGCCTGGAAGCCACGGGAGGGCAGGGATTCCTTCTGAGGGGCAGTATCTGGCCCACCTGGAGTCCTGTGTGCAGTTCTGGAGCCCCCAGCACAGGAAGGACATGGAAGTGTTGGAGCGGGTCCAGAGGACTCCACGAAGATGATCAGAGGGCTGCAGCAGCTCTCCTATGAGGACAGGCTGAGAGAGTTGGGGCTCTGCAGCCTGGAGAAGAGAAGGCTTCCAGGAGACCTTAGAGTAGCCTTCCAGGATCTGAAGGGGGCTACAGGAAGGCTGGGGAGGGACTATTGACAAGGTCTTGTAATGACAGGACAAGGGGCAGTGGGTTTAAACTGGCAGAGGGGAAACTGGATGTTTGGAAGAAGTTCTTTCCAGTGAGGGTGGTGAGACACTGGCACAGGTTGCCCAGGGAGCTTGTGGCTGCTCTGTCTCTGGAGATGTTCAAGGCCAGGTTGGACGAGGCCTTGAGTGACCTGTGCTAGTGGGAGGTGTCCCTGCCTATGGCAGGGGGTTGGAACTGGATGATCTTTGAGGTCCCATCCAACCTACCATTCTGTGATTTTCCTGTCCTGACAAGGTCCTGTGCCAAAGCTTCTACCCACATTTGGTGCTGTCATGCTGCAGAGGCAGTGCTATTGGCACAGGGTTTCGAGAGGCCTTTGGTGAGCTCCTGTCCCTGAGGCTGCTTGTGTCGTGTTTGCTGACAGGGCAGGAGGAAGGCCCGGGTTCATCACCACAAAATAGCTCTCTTGCATTCACCAGCCATAGGAGAGTATAGATCCTGCCCTGTGGTTTTTTTAATCAGGTACAGAAGAATGGAGATCTTGGATGAGCTTGACATGAAGTATCCCTTCAGTGCATCCTTTTGTGAGCTGATTTCATTAGAGGGCTTTGAGGAGCAGTCTTTGTCTCACGCTTAGGAATGCTTAGGTGAACTGTACCCAAACATGGAGCAGAACTTAAGAATCTGTGAGGGGGCTCTGAGAGAGCTGAAACAGATGGAGAAGAAGCTGGCTTGATACCTTACCTGATGGTACTTGCAATGCCTTCCCGTGAAGGTCACTGGATCTTTGAGGGTATCAGAATGATGAGACAGGATGGTGAATTGCATTTTGTTATTTTATTTTAAAGAAAGGCGTGTCTCTTGGGTGGATGCTCCATCTTAAGACACTGAGTTCTAGTTTTGTATCAGCTTTCATTTCTTATTTTTTTCTCAGGTGTTTGTATAGGTGAATTTTCTAAAACTGAGTTCTTGGGGTCCTTCACAGAAATGCTGAGGATCCTGGATGCACTTCCATCATACTGTGGCTGAAAGCACAAGTTGACTCCCATGTCCTCACATACTAGCTTTGATTCTGAAATTACTCTTTGTAGAGCAGTAAAGGTCCTAAGTAAATGTAAATGTTGCTGAATTCCCTTCATAGTGATAAATGATAAATCTCAGTGTAGAGAAAAAAAAATACTGGCACTATCTAGAAGAAACAGTGCTTTTGAGCTGTATCATCACAAGCAGAGAAGTGAGCTGGGGTGCAGTTGGAAACATTTCAGAAACTGTTGGTGTAAGTTTTCCCTGGAGTAAGAGCTTGGGGCATGCTAGCATTCTCTAGATAAACTCAATGGATAGAAGAAGGCACCAATGCATTCCATATCATGGAATCAGTCAGGGTTGGAAGGGACCACAAGGATCATCTAGTTCCAACTCCTCTGCCATGGCCAGGGACACCTCACACTAGATCTAGAGCCTCACCCAGCCTGGCCTTAAGCACCTCCAGGGATGGGGCTTCGACCATCTCGCTGGGCAACCCATTCCAGGATCTCACCACCCTCATGATGAAGAGCTTCTTCCTAACATCCAGTCTGAATTTAGCCATTTCCATCTTTGTTCCATTCCCCCCAGTCCTATCACTACCTGACAACCTAAAAAGTCCCTCTCCAGCTTTCTCGTAGGCCACAATAAGGTCACCTAGGGCCACAATACTCTCCAGACTGAACAGCCCCAGCTCCCTCAGTCTCTCCTCATAGGAGAGGTGCTCCAGCCCTCTGATCATCCTCGTGGTCCTTCTGTGGACACCTTCCAGCACATCCATATCCCTTTTGTAATAGGGGCTCCAGCATATCTGGTTTACTCTGCATAGATTTTTATAAACCCTACACTTAATGTTTGTCCCCTTGGTCATGCTTCTCATTTACCTGTCTCTTTGATGGTGCAGAAGACTGAAAAGTAAATTTCAGCAACCTTTTGAGCGAGCCTATGCACAGAGTCTTCCCACCTCATGTAAAGTGGCAGACCCTCATAAATGCCACAGGTGGGGAGGGCGAAGGGGTAGTGCAAAGTTGCTCTTTAGGGCTTTGAATACTATGGTGGAAAGTCTGAGGAGCCGGCCAGTAATTGCTTGAACTGACTTACTGGCAGCTTATTGGAGTGCAAAGAGTGTGTGAAGATCTGCCATGCTGATCTCTATTCCTGCTCCAAGAGCAGAAGCAGAGTACCTGATATACAGGTTGTCCTGTGCTCAGTAAGCATGGGAGCTGTCAGCCCTTACACAGCACCAGCCATTGCAGCTGGTGTGTGATGCTGGAGGGATGGTGGCCCTGTGGGCTTGCACTGCAGAAGTGAAGTTTTGACATCTTATCTTCCTTTTCTCTATTAGCTGTTTTTTAGGCCAAGATTCTTCAGGCTCTGCAGGGGATCTGAATTACTCTATGTGGGCACAGTAGAGATGAAAGAGAAAAGTGCTGAGATGAGACATGCAGAAAGCAAACAACTATGTTTGTATTAATGACCATCTTTCAATTTCCATTTGGGCCCAGAGACCAGCATTAGTCACTTGTGCTGTTGCTCTTCCTCTCAGGCACAGCTTTTCTTCTTTGCCACTCTCTAGTTAGTGTGGCAGAGGGGAAAAAGTGCAGAGTGAGGAGAGTTGGTATCTTTCCTTAGTGAGAGGACAGGGAACTGCACACAGAATTGTAGATATCTGTATATGGAAATGTGGTTTTAAACCCCAGCTGCCTTGACTCTGCCTTTCACCTTGCAGTTTAGTTCCTGATCGTTCAGGAAGGATCTCAGGGAGAAGTGATACTGTTTATCTACCATCTCTTTCATGCCTTTTCTCAGTAGACCTCAGACTGCCTTACAAAAAGCCACAAGCCACAATGTTTTATCTCTTACATTATAGAAAACAGATGCAGAGGGGCAAAGTGGCTTTCTGAATGTCACAGTGTGACTTCTGGATTGGTCAAAGGACTGAGAATTCACTCTGGGGTCATCCTTCTAAAGTTAGTGCCCTGTCACCTGGACAACACTACCAAAGTTTTCCTCTTTGCTTTGAATCCACTCTGCACACCTGCTGGTTATCCTGTTGCCTCTGGGGCCAGCTGACCCAGGAAATAAGAAACATAAAGAATATGCATCTTTTGGGACAGCAGTGCCTGTTGGAATAGATGGAGGGAACATTTCTGAGTAATACCCATTCTGAAAGCACCTTTTATTGGCAGTGTTCCAAAGACAAGATGAAGAAAACAACACATCCAGCAAAGAGTATTGCAAACCCTTCCCATTTAATAAAGAATATTACTTTGAATTTTGTTCTAGAGTGAGAACATGCTGCTGATGTCAGTATCAGAATTCTTTAAGTCAGGAGAGGAACTGAGGTCCCTATTTGGTATTTGCTGTTCTGGCTCCAAGCTGAATGCCTGACTTTTGAGTTTCAAGTCATACACCTCTATTCAGAAAGAACCCAAATACACTCTAATTGCTCTGCTGTGCATCCTTACCTCTTTGAACTGCTCCTGTCTTTTGGCAGTAAGCATAAGGTGAACTCCTAAGCTATTGTCTGTGAATAGCACATGTCTCCCTCACACTGTGTCTGTGTGTGTGGGATGTGGGTAAAAGGCTGCTGAGGGGAACTTTTGCTCCCTTCCCCAGTGTTGCTGCAGTGACCAGTAGAGTGATTACTGCTGACTCCAGTTCTTCTGCATCCCAGTAGACCTTCTCTGACCATTATGGGTGGCTGTACCTCCTCTCCTATAAAGTGGTTGAGGTGATTCATCGGCTAAATGCTGCATACAAGCACTGTTTTGTTTTTGTAACTGCAAAGTAGTGATATTGTGGGCTTGGTAACACCCTGGGCATATTTAGTGGACTACTTCAGCAGAGTGTTAAGTGGAATAGGTGGAGTGGAAAGGCCCTGCATTCTTACTGGGTTCTGGTCACTGGAGGATGCTGATAGGAGGAGTGGTCCAGCCCACACCTGTCTGAAATGCCCCTTCTCCCTGGCTTGCTGCTTCCAAATGCTGCACATCACAGGAACTCCCAGTGTGAATTGCAGAAGGAGCTCAGGGAAAGCACCAAAAAGATGCTTGCTGTTCTGTGGTCTTTTTTAGAAGCAGCTGACTCTGGCTTCCTTGCTTCCAACTGCTTGTTACAGTTCTTGTCAAAATACTAATACAGGAGGTGTTCTGTGGTGAGCAGGACAGGGGTATTTGGAAGACCCTAACAATTAATCTCCCTCATAGCCAGAAGGACAGTGGTAGATTCATGCAGAAGGTCTGGTCAAAAATTTAGAGCTGTAGTCTGGACAAGATTCTGCTTTTTCAGTCCATAAAATGCTTTAATGTGTCTTATGTTACCACCCTGAGGATCAGCAAAAAATGGTTACCCAGTAGTGGAGAATCTCTTGTTAGGAGTGTGGAAAATTACATCTATTAATAGCTAGAGATGACCTCCTGAGGGAGACCTATTGTACAGATTTAATTGTATTTCTCTCTTAATTCATCAGCTGTTAGTAATTACTGCATTACTGTTAGTAATCCTGCATTTCTGCAATGGAAAAATGAGTCTGGATATGGAGGCTGTACTTAAATAAATCATAGGAGAGGGAGGAAATTACAACACAAATAGTATCAGTCTTGTAAACAATTTTAATTTACTACTTATCTATTCATTCATTAAATAAAAGCTTCAATAACCACACTCTGGAAAATGTAGCAGCCACACTGAAAGCAGTGCTGTCAGATTAGCTTAAAGTAACTCCTCTGGCATCTCAGCAATGTATAATTTTTTAATATTATTCTGCATGGTCTGCAGTTTAGATTGTCAACTGACAGCTGAGAGAAGTGGTGGCTTCCCCTCTGGAAGATGTCAGCCTTCTAGTCTGTGCTTTCAAATAATCTCTTACAGGAGCAGGATTGAGCAGTACTCTTGTTCAGCTTCTGCTTTGCTTTCTTTAAATGACAACTGCAGTTCCTCTTGCCTCCTTTTCCTCTTTGCACACTCCACAGTTGCTCACTGGTCGTACTGGATCCTCCAGAAGATGAGCTGGGTTCCCACATCCCCCTCCTGTGCTACTGCCTCCAAGTAACTTGGTCAAAATTCCTGTTCTTTATTCTTCTCAGGGGACAGTTATAAGACAGATATGGTAGTCTGAGTATCCTGTCCTAGGGAATAAAAAGAAAAGGTACTGTTTACAATGGTAAGGTAAGGCAGAAAAGTACTTTTTAAATCACCATCCTGTTTTCCTGCTAAATGATGGTTTCAATGGAGACAACTGGTCAGGCTGACATGTGCGAGGCTTGCTGCCCTCTCCTGGTGTTATCGGGGGCTGTGTATGGATCTCAACTGCTTCTTAGATTGAGGTTTTCCTTTTTTTGAGATGGTGAGTCTTGCCGGTGTGGAGGAAAGAAGCTGCTTTATAGATGGAATTGATTATTTTAATCAGCAGTGTTTTAATTAGGATTATCTGGATCGGTTCAACCAGGCAGAGCTTTGGAATCGTCAGCTGCAAAGGCAGCAGTGTTGATCAGGTTCTCTGAATCTGCAGATCATCTCTTGTAGTCTTCAGGTTGTGACAAATGGATTTGAACTCAACACTCAATAGTCTGATGGCTGCCCTTGTCCCATTTTCTGTGAGAACTTAGTGTGCTTTTTGTTTGTAATCATGGTAAGTGGTACGTGACCCATCGGAGCATACCAGTTACAGATAAAAATTTATAGCCACGTTTTGGTGCACCTTGTGGGAGCACATTTTTGGTCAGCACATCTCATTCTCAGCATCTGGTGAGAATGCATCTTCTTACCTTGTAGGGTGACGGACCTGGGAAGGTACTCACCTTGTAGAAATCATTTTACTCCTGACAGCTGCTGAAGCTCAGCTTGTTGGGTCATGTACCACTATCAAAGGCAGCAGCTCTCCACAGCGAGAGTTCAGTTTCAAGGATGCAAAGTGATCCAGCCTTGTGGGCCCAATGTTAAGGACTGCAATGGGTAGCTGCTTCTCTTGGGCAGCAAGAGCAAACCTGTAACCAGAGTACACCTGCAGGAAAACCAGAAGACAACTTAGGCAAAAGAAAGGCTAGAAAAAAAAAGAAGTAAAATAGAATAGTTGCTATTGGCAGTAAGAGAAAGGACTGTATGTACAGTCTGTGTTAGGCAATTGCATTGAATTCAGGTAGGAAATGCATTCAGGAGTGCACGGAAAAGAACAGCTTTTAACCTCTGTCAGTGATGGATTTAGTTTCACAGAAAGTGAAACTTCATCGTGCATCAAGGGGGAATGTCCTTGTTCAGTAAATCTCTGCAGCAGTTTTTATTAGTTATCATAGGTACTTGAACACTTCCACTCTGACGGTTCTCACATGGCCCAGCTTAGGTAGTACAAGAATGAACCTAAGGCATTTCAATCATTCCTGTGCAAAGGATTATAAGCCTAAGAAGTGCAAGCTCAAGGAATTTTTCTCCAGTATCCTGAAAGCCAAGAGAATCACAATCAGGCAGCCTTGATTTATCTTGTTCTGGGAGGTGGTAGAGTAGGTTTTTTAATGCAATAGAACTTGGGCCATTTCTTGTATACAGATGTTGTTCCAAAAGCTTCTCTGAGTTAAACAATGTGTTTCTAAACTACCTTACCTTATCTGTAGGTGGCTAATGGGGGAAGCACATTCTGATACAAAGGACAATACTAAGCAGCAAGCAGAGGTATTTCTGCTCTTTTATTGAGAACATAAATAGGATTTAAATGTCCTAAAATCCGATATTCCACACCGTATGCTCTAAGGCCTAGAAAGCTGGCAAAAGCTAAAAATAAGCCAAAAAAATGTGGGGTGTTAATCTCTGCAGGACTGAATTTTATCAGATATCTTAGCTTTATGGGCAGCTGTGAACCTACAGTGTACTGACGGCAGAGAGAGAGGTCTGAATGGAGTTATTTTTAGCAGAATGAAGTAGACTGGCAATAGAGTGACAGGGAAGCCCAAGCAGGCTGTGAAACCATATTCCAACCCCGGTAAAAAGAAAATACAAAGAAGCTCAGGAGAGGCTGTTCTGATCCATAAGCAATTAGTAGTCCTAAAGAGTGTGGGACTAAGGATTGTTGCAGGCAAAGTAGCACAGAAATAGGAATGCAGTGTGGAAGACCTCCTCACCTGCATAGAGGATCCGGCCACCAGCATGGAGTCCGATTCTGCCAGGCGCTGGTGCACAAAATTCACTTTCTCCTGGCTTACTGTGTCTCCAAAGAAGGTCACGTCAGGCTTCAGGATTCCACCACATTTACGGCAGGCTGGGACTTGAAAGTTACGCACCTGGTCATCTGTCAGGAAGACATCCCCATCTGGAGCCACACCGAATGCTTCAGCTTTCCAGGTGGGATTCAAAGCTTCAAAGTGCTCTTGAAGCTCAGAGCGCAGGATTTGATCTCCACAGGCCAGGCAGAAAACCCTGAAAATTCAGCACAAAGCCTTAAAGGAGAGTTTTTTGTCAGCTGAAGGTCTGGAGTCTGTAACTTGTTCTTAGAAGGCCTTGGTCTGTTGTCATTATCCACATTTATTTACCAAACTGTACAGGTCAAGGAAATGTCTTTCTACCTCTAACTGTTGCTTCGTAGGAATGCTCCAGAGGAGCACTTAGAACCCTCTCTCCCAGTTCAAGCTGTGCTTTTTCATCTGGAAATTTTGAATTATCATAGCCAGGCTGTGGTGGCCCTTCTCCAGTCCACTCATCCTGTGCATTTCTGGCACTATCCACTCTGCTTAGCCCTGGATAATCCTTGCATCCTCAGAATCCCCTTGTCCTCTTCACGAAGAGGACATTTGCTGTAGCAAGGAAGGAAAATATTCTGACTGATGCAGGCTCCAGGAAAAATGATCCAAATAATGCAAAAAAAAAAAAAAAAAAAAAAAAAAAGGTGTTCATATTTCTTAAATCCTGTGCTGTGAACAGCACTGGTTTGTCACCTTTTTCTCCACTCCAGCCTAACATCATCTTTGAGCATATCATCTCCAGGAACACAGCACTGACGTTTTGCCTCCTTTATCAAGGAGGCAAACTGCTTGTCAGTCACCCTGAACGAGAGCCCAGGGGATTGAGCATCCTCCCTCTGCCAGCAGCCTACCTGTGTGTGCAGCCATGCAGTTCTGTCATGCGCTGGCTCCCAGCTTTGGTGTGAAGGGCATCCACATTCTGGGTCACCAGCCAGTGCAGCTTCCCCAGTTTCTCCCAGTCTCTGAGTACCAAGTGTGCTGTGTTCGGCTGGTAGGAGGAGAACTGGGGCCAGCCCACAAAGTTCCTTGCCCAGTAGCGCTGCCGGGCGCTGGCGCTGCGAACGAACTCGGCGTGCTGGACAGGCCTTCTGTCCGTCCTGGCGTACAGCCCCACTCCTTCCGAGCGGTAGTCTGGGATCCCCGATTCCGTCGAGATTCCAGCCCCAGTCATAACAAAAAGCCTCTTGGAGTTAGAAACAAAGTGCTGCAGCTCTTTTACTTTTGCAGGGTCTGGAGGAAGACTGGCTGGCACGAAAGCAGACTTTGGAGAGGGCCTGGATACAGAATGGGATCTGAAATGATGGTATCTGACGGCTCTGCAAACTCCAGACAGCTTCCTGGCAGAGAACATGGCCAGCTAAAAGGTAATAACAGAATACATGGTAAGTAAAAAAGCAAAGGGCAGGTCCTTGATTGCATTTTCTTGGGATTCTCTGAGAAATGATGCTGCTAAGTATTCCTTCCTTTTTTTTTTTTTCTTTTTTTTTTTTCTTCAGTCAAGAAACACAAATTATTTTGCAAATATTAACTAAAGCCTACCATTTTTGGACAGCATTCATATGTCCTTTTGACAGAGGGCAACACTGAGGACTCAAGGCACTAGGACAAAGTTGATGCCCCTGACTTGCAGGAGTCCTGCTCTTCTGTCCTGGTGTGAAAGCCTGCTGCCTGAGAGGATTTGTAAAGAGACCAGAAAGACCTGAGCATTCAAACTCTTTCCAGGTACGTGTAGTGGGGCAGAGAAGAAAGAGCAGGAAGGCCAAGCACCCTACCCAAGACACTGGCTGGCTGATTCCTCCCTAGAACAGACTCTTGCTCTGCTTTCTTTAACATTCTGCCTCCTCTAAATCAGTCCTTTGTGTTTACCCCATCCTTTGCATATGTCCTGGGAGGTGAGAGAAAAACAACCTTGCTTTTTCAGGACAAAGGCCTTGACTGCAGTTTGTCCTGGGTTTTTATAAAGGTGTGGTACTGAAAAGGCCTCGGAATGGGGCTGATGATTATTGGAACACTGCCTAAATGCCTCTTCCTTTGTGGGTGTCACCTTCCCAAGAGTTAGTGGAGAGGTTTAAGGAACAAAGAGCAATGCTGAGAGAGATGAGATCACCCAGATGTGTGTGGGGTAGAAACAGGTAGGAATGAGAGGGATATCCTGCTTTAGGAGAGGAATGGCATGCCCCATTGGGGACAGGCAGGATGACTGCTGACAAGTAGCCTGGAATTGTGTGCAGGACCTCTTCTAACAGGAGCAGATTGGTTTGGGCTTTGGTCTTTCTAGCAGTCTGCAGTTCGCCTTTGCCCATTTCATTATTGCTTCTGGGCCTCTCTGGTTTTGCCTACAAAGCATGAAAAGTTTTGAAAGGAAGAGTAATGAAAATTGACTATCCGATATTTCTGCTTCCCAACATGTCTCATAGCAAGGAAGCTTGCACAAGATCTGGAAGATGGAGGGGGGACTTTAATTACTGATAGAAGGGGATGATCTCTAAAGAATGATTGCAACAGGCCCCAGATAATCTGGTGCTTAAAGCTTGCTTGGTCATGTGGGACACTTGGATGCAGATTCATGCACACTTTTGCCTTCACCATCGGAAATTACTGGGAGGACACCTCATGGATTGGGTCTCACTGAGAATCCTCATCCGTCTGGAACAGATCCATTTCTGGTGTTACAGGCAGTGATTTGAAGGCGCTGTCAAATGGTTAAAGCATGTGGGCAAGTTCCTACATGCTGCCTACAGCAAGCTTGCAGTGCCTGTGGGGATCTGTGAGGGCTCTGAAGCAGTCAGAGGTGTTCAGGTGGTGAGCTTGTTTAAAAGGATGGCACCTAAGTACTTTCGATGGCTTGTGCTTCAGTGCCTGCATAGTTTTTAGAGTCCTGCTGCCTCTAAGTTGCTTTGCCTCAAGTCCCTGGTCTCAGTACCAGTTCCTACAACATTTAAATACCTTCAAAATGTGGATGTTCAGCTTTAAGTATCCTGATACTAAACTGATGCTAGTGGCAAAGAGTAGATTTGTCTCAGTTAATCTTCAATTCTCAAGGCTTTGTGTCATCGTCAGTTGAATTACAGGGAAGATTTGAATTCCCTCTACAGACTGAATTACTTTTTAAATCTAAGCACTGGATTTTGTTGGCAATGATTTTTGCCTTGTTTTGCTGCTTAGCAGTTGTGTCAGGCATTCCCTCAGAAGAGGTTTAATTTTCCATACAAATTAATTAGAAAGGACAAATTCTCCCAATAAAGTGTAATTTGCTTTGAGAGAAACTTCTGCCATGATGCTCCCCAAAGGCTGTTAAGCCAGTCTGACAGTACTTAAATGGTTTTAACTGATGACAGTTTTCCATTCCTGTCTCTTATCATTATCTCGGGAGTGCTCTGAGGGGAAATGAAATGCACATCTAATACGGGTTGATCCACAAGAAATAGAAGGCCCAGCAGCAAAAATAACAGATCCATTGGAGAGCTCCTGTGAAGCTTAGAAGTAGGACCGTGTAGGAGAGAAACATATAAAGGACAGAGTATTTCCTGTGAAATGCAAAGCTGCTTGTAAAATCAAAGTGCTTAGATGAAAAAAAGTAACAACTACCGTAAATAAAAAGTGAAGCTCTGCAAACGTACCTATGGAGATCCGAGGCTAGACTTTGTGTTTAACACGCATCCAAATGCTCCACAGCAGGAGATCTGGCAAGTTCAAGGCAAAAGGTACACGGGTTACAGACAGAAGCTCGGAGGGTCAGCCACGACTTCCGCGTCTCTTTCGCTGTACCTGTGACGTGAGCAGGGTAACAGCCGAAACGAACGCACCTAACGACCAGCGCGTGCGGGTGAGTAATTCCGAACACTTACCCTTCGCAATGGTGCCGAGCCCCACCGCGGCAGGAAGGGGCTGGCCTCCGGGAGAGGAGTGCTCTGGGAAACCGAGTTCCTTAAGCCCTGAGCACAAGGAGTACAATTTCCGTGGTTCATAGGAAGAAAAAATCGAGTCCCTGATGCTGGCCAAAGCGAATTGAAAACGCGAAGTCTTTCAGAGCTACCCTGAAGGAAACTCGCAAGGATAAATCCAGATTTTATTTGACACAAATACAAGTGGTAGTTTTGATAAAATGCATTGTAGGTGCTTGTCCTTATAAATTGTGGTTTTGCTGATAAAGGTTTTAGGCTTAAAATGTGACTAAACAAATAGTGAGAGAGAAAACCCACTGAACACTGTCGAAGACATCTCTTCTAGCTCAGAAATTCCCTGAGATGGGATTTGTTGGAAGCTATGAGAGTACACTGGACTGGTAGATTTGCTCTTTTCTGGCATTCTTCCTTTGGTACCTACATTTGGTCCCAGGAGAAATGGACCTCTCCAGCAATCGTGATGTTCATTTAAGCACATTTGGGATGACAGGAAAAATGTTTGGGAGATAGGTATGAAAAGGGCTCGTGGCAGCAATATTGGACAAATTAGGCAATCTGGTCCTTACGCTGCAGTTAGCGTGGCCAGACAAGGTCAGTGTAGGACAAGTGGTCTCTGTTCAGCTTGCAGAGGAAGCGTGGATGAAAAATTAGAGGGCAGTTGTTCGTGGGATCTGCCTGGATCTGTCCCAAGACAGAATCAGCCATCTTAAGCCACTTCAGAATTCAATCCTTTGCTATCAGAGAGGGCTTGCACCAGTTGTGAGTTCATCAGCTCCTTTGTGGGCTCAGTCATTACAGGTTTGCTGGAGGTGAGTCTCTGCTGGCTGAGTGAGCTGACCCAGTGAACCTGAAGAAAAGAAAGCAGAGTGCTGGAGCGGACTGACCACCTCTCCTTGGGAATGAGCTGGTGGATCAGTGCATCCCAGCTTTGCCGAACCTCACCAACTGCACTCATCTCTTCAAGTGAGAGAGATTTCTCCCAGCGTCTCCCAGCTGATCCAGCAGATCCTCCTTCCTAAGTGGGTAGAGGTGGCCACTTGGAACAGACTGCTCAGGAAACTCGTGGAATTACTATCCCTGAAGGTGTAAAAACCCCTGTAGACTCTGGAACATTGTTTAGTGGGCCTGGTGCGGATGGGTTGACAGTTGGCCTTGATCTTTTCCAACCTTAATGATTCCATGATTCTATTTTACACACAAGGGGCACTTGCCATCCCAAGGACAAAGTGCATCCCACTGGCTCGGTGCACAGTGTCAGCCCAGCCCTGCCGGGCCCACGGAAGTTCGGGCACCATCTGTGTTTTGGTAGATTAATGAGTCTTAAGTAGCTCTTGGTGCAGGGTTTAAGCGTTTTAACGTTTTCACATCGTTGCGTGGTCACTTTGCTTTGGTGGCGAGAGAAGCCCAGGCACGGCAAACCACGCTGCATCCCGGAGGTGCTCGCTTCTCCACAGGCGCTCCCTTCCGAGTCTGAGAACGGCGATTTTGGGCCACCCTGCGCCGAGCTCGGTCCCTGGCGGCGGGGCATACCTGACGCTCATTACCATAATGCTCTCCCAGCACTCCCCGCGAGCCCCGCCGCCGCGCCGCTCTGCCTTTCCCCCGTAAACCCCAACGCTGGCACCACCGGCAGCACGGGTAGACCGTAGGGGATGCTCGGCGTTGCGAGACGACGTGGACTCGGCAGCGCGCTCTGACCGCGGCGGCAGGGCGGCGGCGGAGGGGCCGGGAAGGCGGAGCTAGTGGGTAGCTTTGCGCAGTGGCAGTATCGTAGCCAATGAGGTTAATCCGAGGCGCGATTATTGCTAATTGAAAACTTTTCCCAATACCCCGCCATGACGACTTGAAATATAGTCGGCATTGGCAATTTTTGAGAGCCTCCATGGAGGCTGGTTTCGTGTGGTTAAAGATAGAAAACGAAAACGACAGCTAAGGGATACTTTGCCAGTGGAGGAACCAGGCTGTGGTTTTCCGGGGATGTTCCGGGAACATCTCAGGCTGGCCCGGGGCTCGCCAGGTGTGCCCAGAAATGACTTGGGCTGAGGTAGCGCTGGGAGGGGATGGCCGGGGAACGACTTGGGCTGGGGTAGAGCTCGGTGGGGACGCCTGAGGAACTACTCTGGATGGAGCTCGGCGGAGATACGCGGAGAGCGACTGGGGCTGGGAGGGGATGCCCAGGGAACGACTTGAGCTGGGCTGGCACCCGGGGCAGGCCGGCGGCACGCGGCGCCACTTAGAAGTCACCCATTCAGTGTGTACTCCCGTCATGCCTAATTTGCATATTACTTCCCAGCAGTCTTCGCGGCAATCCCGCGTTCCGGTGCTGAATAGGTGAAATGGGGCACCCCGCTCCTGACAGCGGCACGGGGCGAGCACGGCGACGGCTGGAGAGTGCTGCCGGGGGCCATACAGGTGGGACGCTGGACAAACGGCGGCGCTCGCCCAGACTTTGGCGGCGGCCCCGGGGCTCAGGGCGGCGGCGGCGGAAAGTGTGGGTTAGCTTTGCGCAGTGGCAGTATCGTAGCCAATGAGGTTAATCCGAGGCGCGATTATTGCTAATTGAAAACTTTTCCCAATACCCCGCCATGACGACTTGAAATATAGTCGGCATTGGCAATTTTTGACAGTCTCTACGGAGACTGAGTTTTGCTGTTAAAAAGTAGAAAAACGGTAGTGGGAGGTGTGAGAAGGAGTCGCTGTGCGCTGCGGGTAAAGCAGCGCCTGGCAGGCGGTAGGGCTTCGGTGTGCAGAGATATCAAGGGCTTTTGTTCTCTGCCGTCGCTGCCAGTGCCGCCTCCTGCCAGCAGCGTGGTTTAGTAACTTAAGTCACCCATTCAGTGTGTACTCCCTTGCCTTTTTCTTTCAAATCTGCGGTACTGGAGCAATGGTACTGGAGAAGCATTGCTCGTGTAGCTCCTGCTGAGGAGGGTCCCTTGAGGAGCATGGCCTCTCAGGAGGTGGCTTATGTGGCACAGAGAGGGATGGTGTTTATGGAACAAATGAGGGGAGAGTCAAAGTCTTGAGTCGTGCTTGACTGGCTCCAGAACAGTTCCAAAAGCAACTAGTGTACAGTGCACAGTGCCATCGCCCCCATTTTGTGTGAATTTGCCAATGTATATCCACTGGCATCACTTACTCTGGGAAAAAGAAAAAAAAAAAAAAGAAAAAAAAAAGGCTTCTAATTGTCAAAGAAATCATGAAGCTTTACTCTGCAAAAAGCAGCTGCTGAGTTTGGTGTAAAATCTTATTATATCACTAAACCCCATCCGTTTCTAATTTGCAGCTGTCTTTTGTTTAAGACCTAACCAGACTTTGTGGAGGGAGGTGAGTGACCGTTGCACAGCAGATTCTGGGCTCAATCTCTTCTGGAGCTGGAAGCAGCTGCCCTGTCACTTGATGTGTATTAGATGTAGCTTACACTGCTGACAGGCTACCTCTGAAGTTTTCTCTATGGTTATATGTGCTATGCAGAAGCTCCTACTCTGCTGGTAAGACCCTGAGCCTGGCAGTTGTTTTAAATAATACCTAGCAGAAAACTTTGTAGTGAATATATGTACCCTCTTACCAGGTTTATTTGTAATGTTCAACTGTACTGAGGTATTAGGCACAATGGTGACCAAATAGTAACAGTGAAATCTCACGGATTGCTTTTCTTCCCTCCATTTCTGCATCACTGCTTACAATATCAGTGTGAAATCAAATCCTGAAGCACAGGGATGCCACTTCCCCTTGGCAGAAGATGCCACACTAGCAAATACCAAAGGTATACATAGTTTGCAGTCATGTACTTCATGTAATTGCTTGATTCACACAATCTGTGTTGATAAGTATTGGCTTTGTCACTTGGTTGCTTCTCATCTCTTCTGCCAAAACCACTGTGGTGCTTTCATTCTGCTCTGTGAAGTCATGGCCTACATCTTATGCTAGAAACCTTGTTTGTTCACCTTGCTGAAATGATCATTTCAACAAGTACAAAATTCGACCTTGGATCAGGAAGTTACATGTTGAGATTTACTGCCATTGCCTTAAGCCTAAAGCTCTGCTAAGAATTTATATTTTATGCATTCACCTGAAGAAAGAACTTCATTTCCTTGCATGATGTCCTTGTGGAACAAGCACTGACAACACACACTATAGTGTCAGTATATAGTCAGTGTATCTTCATATTCTCCTCTGGCACAGAGTGTCTGATGTAAATAATGGTACTTTTCATAGGAGGTGTTATGGAATGAGCTTGGATGGCTTACCTGTTTGCCAGCCAGTCTGAGATTATAGCCCTGAGTGGGACAGGTGGAGAGTAAATCCATCCTGTCTGTGTGAAGTCTGTGGAGGTCAGTGGATTAAGCCACCCTTCCATGGAGCTAGTCTGTAACTGGTAAATTATGCTTTGACAAGAAAGATATCTTGAGCAAGTTCTCTGAACCCCTGAGTTGCGTGGGGCCAGGAAGTCCTGAAATCCAACATTATGTTGATACTGACTCATTATCTGACTTTATTTCCACCTCCCAGCTCCATTTCCTCTGCTGTGAATGGAAGCAAAGCTTCCTCTCACACCTTCTGTGAAAGATAAGTTGAGTCACAGTCTCTCAGTCACAGGGCACAACATGACAGGAAGCCTCCTGAATGTAGCTGCTCTCAGAGTCACTCAGTGCCCCCAGAAGCCTCTGGGCATGCCTTGAGTATCCTGCTCTGGTGGGAGTTTACGGGAGGTGGCCATCAGTGGGGAACTGCAGCTGCTTCTGCCAGCAGCTGTGTAAAAATGATGCTGGAGCAGCAAGCAGGTGTTTGTGAGTCAGTGAGAGTTTCAGAGGCAGAGAGCACGTAGGTGGTCAGCAACCAAGAGGTTCAGGAAGGACAGACACTTTAGGTGAGTTTAGCTTGAGCCCACACTGCTGAGCAGTTGTCTTAGCAGCTTGAGTTTAACCTACCCCTAGTAAGGTGCTTAGGCTCCTTATCATGTGAGGGTTAAGGACTGGCCATTTTAAGTGTGAGATATTAGTGTGTAAAGAAGAATTCAGTTCTGAAGAGCAGCTGGCTCTGAGGAGTGCAGTGAGAATAACCTTGTTTTTAAAAGCCATACTGCTGGAGGTTTGTATTGCTCATGTGACAGCCCTGCCTTTCCACCCCACTGACACTTTGGTAGCAGTGCTGAAGGCATGGGCAAAGAGGCAGTGCCTTTTTTTTTTTTCCTCTGACACTGAGTGGCTTGGACACAACCTATTTCTTGTGGGTCCAACACTGGCTGGTGCTGTGACATGTTCATTTCAGCCCTGAGACAGAATAGAAACAGCTTTCTTGGTTTGCACTCACTTCCAGACTCCCAAAAGACACTGAAGGAAACTGAAGGAAACTGAAAATAAAAATTGCATAGCAGGTTATGCTATGCATAGCGTATGAACCAAGCATATGAACTGTGGTATGAGCCAAGCACAGTGAGCACTTTATTTATACAGAGGTAAAAATACACCCCAAGTCAAGACAGATGCTTGTCAGGTGTTGCTAGGACAGGGCAGGAGAGGACATGTTTCTAATGACCTTAGGTCCACTACACTTCCATACACTCTGGAGCTTTACAATGGTGACATATATCCTGAAGTCATTATGGTACAGCCAGTGACAGCTTTTGAGAAAATGTGACAGTCCCTTCAAATAAAGTTTTAAATTTTGCTCAGGGATCAGCAAGGAGGGTGTCAGGAGATCCATGTTATAGATAGTGAACCACAATGTGAATGCCTTTGCTTGTATTTGTACTGTACCTAGATCTATGTAATGGTGTAATTTGAGTCTTTGATTTGGAGTAAAACCTGGAATGGGTTTCCTGAAGGTTGTTGATTATTCACAAACATTGTTAAGGATGACTTCCATGTCCCCCTAGTGATGGTTCCCATTATAGTGTGTCTTAACACAGGAAAGAATGATGTCTGTTGAATTGTACTAGCTGGGGAAACTGGGTGTGTTTGTGTCTAGAGAGTGAAAAATAAAGCATCAGGGATTGTTAGCAGCTGACTTCATGCTCTGTGTTTTTATGGAAACGCGGTCCTGTAATCCTGGCCTGCCAGCAGGACATGTGCTGTTCAGCTCTGAGAGCATTCCCTGACTCGATAGTGATTTTGTCAAGAAAAGCACTGCAAGAGTCATGTTTCCTGGATCCCCGGCTGTTCCCACACTGATAGTTTTCAGTGTATCTCTCGTTAGATTAGGAGCTGAGGACTTGGACTGAGCAAGTTTCACTGGTACGTCGGCTTGGCCAGAGTTGTATGGCTGAGCAAACACTGGCTGCAAGGAGGGTGGAGCTCCGCTGTGGTTGGGACAAGGCTGAGGACTTAGCTGTACTGGTAGTGGTTTCAAGAGAAAGGCAAGTGGGAAGCGCTGGTTCTCCACGCACTATCACATGATAAATCCAGGAGGGCATTTACAGTTTTTAGAGCAAAGGAGAAGTGGTCGGTGACTTTCCTTTGTGGTGGCAACAGCTTGTGGAAAATTGTTCAGGAAAGGTTTCACTTGCCCAAGCTTCCCCGTGGATTGGGTCAATCATCTGGGACTCAGAAAGGCCGATTTGTTCAAAGGCTGTCCCCGCGTGCAGGGCTGCAGCACACAGCCGAGCCTGACGCCCCCGCCGATCCTAGCATGGGGTTGTGCCTCTGGGGAGGCTCCAGCTCCTTCAGTGACTGGACAGGGTTTCGGGCTGCGTTCCTGGCTGGGCACCATCAGCCTGGGATGTATGAAGGGCCGCAGGCCGGAGCCTCACTCGGGCAGGCTTTGCCCAGGGTGCTGCTGTCTGCGGCCGGCATTTCCCGGAGCGCTTTTCTGCCCCAGGACCGTGCACCAGTGCTGGGGGAGGCGGCCAGTCCCAGGCAGCTGAGTGCTCCCGCTGCCGCCGCCAGGGGGCAGAGCTGGCGGGCGCGG